>OY992884.1:97442596-97457596 GCA_963921405.1 Cepaea hortensis | reverse complement strand
CAGCCAACTAACCCACAACCTATCAACCAGCCAACTAACCAAAAACCTATCAACCAGCCAACTAACCCACAACCTATCAACCAGCCAACTAACCAAAAACCTATCAACCAGCCAACTAACCCACAACCTATCAACCAGCCAACTAACCAAAAGCCTATCAACCAGCCAACTAACCCACAACCTATCAACCAACCAACTAACCCACAACCTATCAACCAGCCAACTAACCAACAACCTATCAACCAACCAACTAACCCACAACCTATCAACCATCCAACTAACCCACAACCTATCAACCAACCAACTAACCAAAAACCTATCAACCAGCCAACTAACCCACAACCTATCAACCAACCAACTAACCCACAACCTATCAACCAACCAACTAACCCACAACCTATCAACCAGCCAACTAACCAACAACCCATCAACCAACCAACTAATCCACAACCTATCAACCAGCCAACTAACCCACAACCTATCAACCAGCCAACTAACCAAAAACCTATCAACCAGCCAACTAACCCACAACCTATCAACCAGCCAACTAACCAAAAACCTATCAACCAGCCAACTAACCCACAACCTATCAACCAGCCAACTAACCCACAACCTATCAACCAGCCAACTAACCCACAACCTATCAACCAGCCAACTAACCCACAACCTATCAACCAGCCAACTAACCAAAAACCTATCAACCAGCCAACTAACCCACAATCTATCAACCAGCCAACTAACCAACAACCTATCAACCAACCAACTAACCCACAACCTATCAACCAGCCAACTAACCCACAACCTATCAACCAACCAACTAACCCACAAACTATCAACCAGCCAACTAACCAACAACCTATCAACCAGCCAACTAACCCACAACCTATCAACCAGCCAACTAACGCACAACCTATCAACCAACCAACTAACCCACAACCTATCAACCAACCAACTAACCCACAACCTATCAACCAGCCAACTAACCCACAACCTATCAACCAACCAACTAACCCACAACCTATCAACCAGCCAATTAACCAAAAACCTATCAACCAGCCAACTAACCAAAAACCTATCAACCAGCCAACTAACCCACAACCTATCAACCAACCAACTAACCCACAACCTATCAACCAACCAACTAACCAACAACCTATCAACCAACCGACTAACCAAAAACCTATCAACCAGCCAACTAACCAAAAACCTATCAACCAGCCAATTAACCAAAAACCTATCAACCAGCCAACTAACCCACAACCTAACAACCAGCCAACTAACCCACAACCTATCAACCAGCCAACTAACCCACAACCTATCAACCAGCCAACTCACCAAAAACCTATCAACCAGCCAACTAACCCACAACCTATCAACCAGCCAACTAACCAAAAACCTATCAACCAGCCAACTAACCCACAACCTATCAACCAGCCAACTAACCAAAAACCTATCAACCAGCCAACTAACCCACAACCTATCAACCAACCAACTAACCCACAACCTATCAACCAGCCAACTAACCCACAACCTATCAACCAACCAACTAACTCACAACCTATCAACCAACCAACAAACCCACAACCTATCAACCAGCCAACTAACCAAAAACCTATCAACCAGCCAACTAACCAAAAACCTATCAACCAACCAACTAACCAAAAACCTATCAACCAGCCAACTAACCAAAAACCTATCAACCAGCCAACTAACCCACAACCTATTAACCAACCAACTAACCCACAACCTATCAACCAACCAACTAATCCACAACCTATCAACCAACCAACTAACCAAAAACCTAACAACCAACCAACTAACCCACAACCTATTAACCAACCAACTAACCCACAACCTATCAACCAACCAACTATCCACAACCTATCAACCAACCAACTAACCAAAAACCTATCAACCAGCCAACTAACCCACAACCTATTAACCAACCAACTAACCCACAACCTATCAACCAACCAACTAACCAAAAACCTATCAACCAACCAACTAACCCACAACCTATCAACCAGCCAACTAACCCACAACCTATCAACCAACCAACTAACCCACAACCTATCAACCAACCAACTAACCCACAACCTATCAACCAGCCAACTAACCAAAAACCTATCAACCAGCCAACTAACCCACAACCTATTAATCAACCAACTAACTCACAACCTATCAACCAACCAACTTAGCAACAACCTATCACCCAACCAACTTAGCAACAACTTATCAACCAACCAACTAAGCTACAACTTATCAACCAACCAACTTAGCAACAACCTATCACCCAACCAACTTAGCAACAACTTATCAACCAACCAACTAAGCTACAACTTATCAACCAACCAACTTAGCAACAACCTATCACCCAACCAACTTAGCAACAACTTATCAACCAACCAACTAAGCTACAACTTATCAACCAACCAACTAAGCTACAACCTATCAATCAATCAATCAGGTACCGTCTCCACAATGAAGGTTGGCTGCAATGGTTCTCCAACACTGTCTGTCTCTCGCCTTGACTGTACATTCTGTCAGGCTGATGTTCGTCCATCTCTTGATGTTATCTTCCCATTTGTATCGTTATCTACCTCTTGCGCTTGTCCTCAACCTTGCCCTCCAGGATGGTTTTTGTAAGAGTATCATGTCTTTTAACATGGCCGAAATATTTCACTTGCCTCCTCTTTGCTTCGTTCATAAACTCTCTCTATTCATTCCCAACTTTTCTAGAACCTCTGAATTTGATTGTTCAACCAAACAACTAAGCAACAACCTATCAACAAATCAACTAATCAACGAACCAAATACCAACCAATCAACCCATCAACCAACCAACGAATCATTAAACAACCCATGACCCCACCAACCAACCAACCATTCAAATAACGAAACAAGCAGCCAGCCAACCTTCCAATCATCCAACAAACCAACCTACTTACCAATCAATCATCAACCAATCAACAAACCAATCTACCTTCCAATTATCCAACCACCTAACCAGCCATTCAAGCAACCAATCTACCTTCCAACTAACCAACCAATCAACCAACCAATCTACCTTCCATCTAATCAACCAATCAGCCAACCAATCTACCTTCCAACTAACGAACAAATCAACCAACCAATCATCAAACCAATCAACCAACCAATCAACCAAGTTTACGACATGTTTACAAAAAGCAAGCACATAAAACAGATGACGTTGCAGCGACAAACCTTCACTTGCACAGAACGACAAGAAAACACACCATGCAAGCAACTGAAATGAAATCATTATGACTACCGTAAGATATGCTATGGAACTATGTGGAAATATGCAAACATAATGTGGATCATTTTTTTTTTCTGTGAGCCTCTCGGCCTGGTGTGGTTAGCAGAGACCTTTCTACCTATGCTAGAGGTCAGTGATGCGGTTCGTGTATTTTGTGTGGTGTCCGAGATGTAATGAGAGATATGAACGCCAGTATCACTGGGTATGGCACATGATGATGATGATGATGATGATGATGATGATGATGATGATGATGATGATGATGATGATGATGATGATTCTGCTCTTAATTTCTACCACGTATCGTTGATCTAAGTTATGAAAGCTTCCAAATATTTGATTTTATTGACTTGATTCCTCCTATTATAATATCATTTTTTTGTGTTGCCTTCAACCCCTACACCAGTCATTAGGTTTAAATGTTGACTTCTCGTTCAGAAAGCAACAGCAAACTAAGTTAATTGTATATCATTTACAGGATGTCGCAGTCAACACCAGCATTTTTTGCCGTTGTGATCTATTGGCAATTTTATGTTCATTAGTTCGCCATTGCTTTCTGAACGACCATGCACACATTCATTTCGTAAAAAACCAACGTTAGGCGGTTTCGAACGCGGATATGCGGAATTACGAACTGAGTCCGTAAGCCCTTCGCCACGGAGCTAGCATAACGGTATTACATTAGATAAATATCTTAAACAAATGGGTCTGATGATACGCAGCTTCACTCTTAATTTTCACTGTAACAATAGAGAAGTATGGATGCTTATTATACCATGCATCGTCAGATAAGACACATCAGTGCAACAGCGCAATGGAACTTACCTCGAGAAAGATGGCTGGTATAAATGCGGATATGTGCTTTCTGAGATGAATGATGGCGGGATAGCGGGTTCAATCCCTACATCAGTCATTAGGAACTAAACGTTGACTTCTCATTCACAGAACAATAACAAACTACTGAGCGTAAAAGTCCCGAGAAAATCAACCTAGGATTGATCGCAACGTCCTGTAAAGGAAGTGGTGCTGTTTATGTTTTCTTGATTTTCTAAACAAAGTCCTTTTCTTGCACTCTCCTCTATGTTACTACCGTGTCCTACAGGTATTGCTCATCTTCCACGTTTCCAGCCGCCACTACTGTGTCATCAGGAGAATTATGATTGGTTGATTTTATTGTGTTATACCTAATGGAACCGGCTCTGTGGTGAAGGGGTTACGAATGCAGTTAGCAATCTCGCATACCACGTTCGTGTCACAGCTGCGGGAGATTTGGAAGCAGACCACCTTGCAATGGTTCCCATACTTTCGTTTAGAAAGCAATGGAAAATTACTGAAAGTAAACTTGCCAAGAAATCATACACAGTCAAAGAAAAAAATTGTGGGGTTGACTCCCACGTCCTGTAAATGATATACAAGTAACGTAAAAGACATAATATCATTTGCTAGGCAATCCGTGGGACTTAAGAAACAGACTGAGAACCCCTTATGTGACAACAATGTTAAATGTTTATATTGTCTTGCTGTAGCCTCTAATCTCAGCTTCTGTCAACTAATTCTATGCGTGCCGACCAATACCTGCGAATCTATGTATCATGCCTTAAGATAAGTAACCGATTGGGCCTCAAACCAATCGGTGAACTAGGGTATGCCTACACAGCATGTGAAGACAGGAATCGGCAGGCTGGGCGGAAGAAATCATTGATGATTCAATGGGCAAGACGGTGTTTACCAGCAAAGCGTAGTGGAACGCAATGAGCACGGCAAGGCACGTAGAGCGCCCTGGTCATCCACTGCACCTGTATTCGTCTCCAGTCGTCTTAACATGTCTTGGTTTTGGTCTTGGAGTGTGGTCGACGAATTGTGCAACTCTTCCTCACATTAATCCAATTCATCGCGCAAGTCATTCTTCATCCAACTTAACCCACTGGATGAAATGAATGGTCATCAGAATTCTTGATGGACACACAACAACAAGATAAGTAAAGGAATCTTTCACACGCCTTAAGCACATTGTGCATAAGGTGCTAGACCCATATTGTTTCATGGTCCATCGGCAATCAGTGGGTGATATAGTCAGTAGCAACCTTTACTTCCCAAGACATAACGTGGTACACATTTTAGGCCAGATCAATGACAAATATCCAAATCCGCCCTATGCGATTCGAACATATGGTGTTTGTCCACCAAGAATGATGATGACCATTAATTTCATCTAGTGGGGTTGAAAGTATGGAGCCTTGAGTTCTAATATGGCTGATAAGGTCTGCCTTGGCTCGAAATGTTCTTTGACAATGTGGGCAAAGAATGCTTGAAGTTTCAGAAGGAAGATCTCCTGCAGTGGTTTTTCTGCCCAGCCTTTTTTTCACAGCTCTTGCAGTTCTGTTTGCTTCACAAGTGACTGCACCCTTGTGTAATGATGTATGCTACGAATTTCGGTCTTTGGCAGCAGTCTCCCAAGTGTCGTGACGAATTCCAAAAGATTTTAGTGAGATCATCAGAGTGCCTTTAAAGCGTTCTCTCTGACTGCACTGGGAGCGTTTACCTAAACGCAGCTTGCCATTTAAAAATCGTTTAGGGAGCCTGTGATCTGGCATGCGAGTTAAGTTACCAACCCAGCGAATGTGAGTTTTCATTAGTAGAGTGTGGATACTGGGCATGGGCGCTTTTACTAGGACTTCAATGTCAGGGATCTTATCTTGCCATTTTATCTTCAATAGCCTCCTAAGGTAGACTGTGTGGAAGTGATTTAATTTCTTAGCATGTCGCTGGTAAGCAGTCCAGGTTTCACAAGCATATAGCAGTGTGGATAATACAATTGCTGAGTAGAATTTCAGCTTTGTTTGCAGGCGTATTTAATTTCTGTCCTATACATTCTTGGCCTTGGAGATTTTTGCATTCACTTCGTAATCAATTGTGGCAGCTTGGGACACAGTGCTGCAAAGATAGGTGAATTTGTCCACAACACTTAGTCTATGACCATTCACTTTGTTATTCAGCACGGTGTGATTAATCCCTGGAGCTGACTGGTACATAACTACAGTCTTCTCCAAGTTGATATTGAGCCCAAAGTTGGCACAGGCATATGGGAAAGCTGAAACATTGTGTTGCATGTCCGCCTCTGTGTTGGCATATAGAGCGCAATCATCAGCAAAACGGAGCTCTCTGGCAGTGTCGCTGTTAGTTTTGCTTTTAGCTTTCAGCCTTCTAAGATTGAACAACTTTCCATCCATCCTGTAGTATATTCCAGTGTCGTTGTTTTCGAAGGCATTCGTCAGCATAGCTGAAAACATGAGGCTGAACAATATTGGTGCCAGATCACATCCTTGCTTCACTCCATTGGTGACAGGAAAGGGCTCAGACAGTTCACCATTTTCCTGTAGTCTTGCCTGCATACCATCATGAAATAGCCACACTGTTTGGACAAAATTTGTGGAAAGCCATTTTTCGCCATAATCTCCCACAGTCCTTCTCTGCTGACTGTGGAAGATTATGACAGTGAGCAGATTAGAACATATACCACCGGGTTGGCAGGCAGGCGAGTGCCTAGCCACTACACTAAAGCTCCTCCCATGACCTCGAAACTATCCCTAAACCTGGTATACCTGATAACAAATGATCAGATAACAATTTTGGGACATCTCTATTTTCTGTCACAATCCACACTGTTTGTAAATAGCTTCGCGAGCGACCACGTTTAAGAAAATATTGAAGTGTGAAAAGCAATAGGGTTTTCCCGTTGTCACAGTAATGACAGTAACAGCTTATTCAAATGGATTCTTGCTGCATGTAGGAAAGAAAAAACTATTGATAGAAGCAACATCACAATTTTAAAATGCAAGCATAAATACGTAAAGGTACCGACTGCACGCCGAGTTCGTAGATACTAATAATTGCACAAACAAACGAGAATGGAGTTTTCTAACATAAAACAAAAGATACATTAATAATGATTCACACGTGTGAATTTCCAATATGACCAAGTGAGAAAAAAATGATCAGCTATTTAGAATGTTCCCACCTTTTCCATATAAATACTTGAATAAAAAATACATAGATCCTCTCTAGTTTACTTCAATTTATAGAACGCATCCCGGTTATCTCCACTTGTAGAACCTCTCTAGTTTTCTGTATCCGTAGGTGCATCTTCTCCGATTTGGCCGCCATGTTGTTTGCCTGTTATGTTACAGTCTTGGCATATCTGTGTGCTTTTGAAAGCATCGCTGCCTTTCAGGTAAATATGTTATTTAATACCTGGATCTTTTCTCCGGGGCATGCCGGTGTGCTAAGGAATGAACAGGCGGACAGATTGGCTGGCTCGGCAAAACTTGGTGGAGTAATGATGCATGACAAGGAAGACGTGGTTGCGGCCTTGTCCGAGCACTTGTACACCTCGGAGGAGCAAATGGATCACCATGGTCTGGTAAGAATGAGACAGCGAGGAGTGACGAGGGGATCTGGCCGACGCTCGACGCTCAGAGGAAAGGCGAGACGGACATATAATCAGATTACTACTGGAACTATTGGTGTTGGAACTCTTCGCTGGCTGCTGAGGGTGGGGACGGAGCGCTTATGGGAATGCCCGAATGCTGTGATGTTGGTTCCTAAATCAATCAATCAATCATATGTTATTTAATAATGTATTTATATACAGGTCTTAGAAATTACAGAACTACCGCATGACAGTAGGAGTACTACCTGCTTTCTGTTAGCGCTGAATGTTGGGCGGCGCTCACCAAACCCGATACGTCACATTGTGCCAACGGCTTCGGGTGAAGGAGCGCAATTGGGAGGGTACAAGCCTTAACATAGTGCGAGAAGTTGCAATCTAAATTCTAAATGTCATGACGGGCAGACTAGGCCCTAAGCCTTGGTCGGCAACTGGTCTAGGATGAAACTTCCAACAGGCAGACAGATAGAGCATTGCTTTGCTGATCCGGCAGCTTCTGTAGCTTGTCTTGTTCCAAATGTATTGATTTTAGCTTTCCTCTGAAGTCAACTAGGCAGGCCGAGAGAGGGATCATGCTGTATGAGCAACACATGGTCTCTACAATTCAGCCCAGTCTTAGTGCTATACAGTCGTATAAATAGATCCCTGGTCCCGGCCATGAGTTGTAATCATTGTGCCTTTTTAAAGCGGGGTGTTACAAATTATCGTCTGTCAAGACGGCAAGGTGCCAGTGAATAGTAAAAGTTCATTGTACAGTGGTACCTCGGGTACGAACACCTCAGGTCACGAACAATTCGGGTCAAGAACAACAACTTTGAAATTTTTTTGTCTCTTGTAACGAACAGTTTCTCGGGTTACGAACAAAGGAGAGAGAGAGACAGAGAGAGAGAGAGAGAGAGAGAGAGAGAGAGAGAGAGAGAGAGAGAGAGAGAGAGAAAGAGAGAGAGAGAGAGAGAGAGAGAAAGAGAGAGAGAGAGAGAGAGAGAGAGCGGGGCTTTAACGTTGGAGACAAACGATCGCGTACAGTACGAACGAAGGCCACGCAGTACTAACATCGCTTTGCGCTAGCCTAGTAGCCTAGATTTACACGCGTGCGCAGCCTCGCTTTCATTTACCTTACTACACAGCAGTAAAAGATTTCTTAGCAGTGGCATTGTGTTCAGTTTATCTCTTTCATTAATTTCCTTGTTAACCCCATCAATTGAGTTCGACGAACGGTAGTGGTGCTGCTAGGAAGCAGACACGTATAACAGTGGCGGTAAAGAAGGAAATAATAATGAAACATGAAAATGGCGTTCGTGTTTGTAACATCGCAAATGAGTACAGCATGGCAAAATCAACTATCGCCACCATCATAAAGAACAAAGAGTTACTCAAATCTGTCGATGTAATTAAACTGTAGAAGCAAAGACCTCCAATTTTAGAGAAAGATGAAAATCTTCTCTTGATCTGGATCAATGAAAAGCAACTTGCAGGAGACAGTGTTAGTGAGGCAATAAAATGTGAAAAGGCAAAGCTGTTGCATAGCGATTTATTGTCCAAATTGCTTGGTATAAGTGCTGAGACTGACGATTTTAAAGCCAACAGAAGCTGGTTCGAAAAGTTTAAAAAAAAAAAAAAAAGTGGCATTCATAGTATAATTAGGCACGGAGAGGCTGCAAGTTCTAACGAGAAAGAAGCAGAAGCGTTCAAGGTGGAATTTAATAAGATCATCAAAGATGAAGACTACGATACACAACAAGTCTTTAATTGCGATGAAACGGGCCTCTTCTGGAAGAAAATGCCAAAGAGACCTTTATCCCCCAGGAGGAGAAAGCACTGCTGGTTCACAAACCAATGAAGGACAGGCTAATTCTGATGTTCTGTGCCAATGTAATGGATAAGATTGTGTCCTTGGGCATAAATATGGGCCTAGAAGTCGATGGCAACGACTTGGAGGAGCTGATTGAGGACCACAGTGGAGAGCTCACTATAGATGAGCTTGTGGATCGTCAGAATGAACAGCTAAAGACATTACAGGAGGAGCAGTCGTCCGATGATGAGGAGCCAGTGACCGTTTCAACTGCCAGGATTAAAGAAATGTGCAGCTAGTGAGCAAACGTCGAAGACTTCGTTGTGAACCATCATCCAAACAAACTTGTTGCCAACAGTAAACCTGATGAATGATAACTTGATGGCCCACTTTAGAAAGATTTTCCAGCAATGGAAGCGACAAATTTCCCTTGATAGTTTCTTGGTACAGAAAGATCCCCAGTCGGCTGCCAAGAAACAGCGACAAGAAACTCCTGAAACTAATGATTCAGAATAGCAAAGAAAGTGACAAATTTCCGATGATCTTTTTCTTGGTAAGAAAAATGGACTAAATCTTTCTGTTTTATTTTACACTAGAGGACCCGGCCCGGCATCGCCCAGGCCCTGGCGGGGATCTATCTATCTATCTATCTATCTATCTATCTATCTATCTATCTATCTATCTATCTATCTATCTATCTATCTATCTATCTATCTATCTATCTATCTATCTATCTATCTATCTATCTATCTATCTATCTATCTATCTATCTATCTATCTATCTATCTATTTATCTATCTATCTATCTATCTATCTTTCTATCTATCTATCTATCTATCTATCTATCTATCTATCTATCTATCTATCTATCTATCTATCTATCTATCTATCTATCTATCTATCTATCTATCTATCTATCTATCTATCCATCTATCTATCTATCTATCTATCTATCTATCTATCTATCTATCTATCTATCTGAATGTGAGTGTGTGTGTGAGCCTGTGTAATAAAGAGAGAGAGAGAGAGAGAGAGAGAGAGAGAGAGAGAGAGAGAGAGTTGAGTGCACACATGTCCTGTAACATGCCATTCCATATTTTTCGTGTATTTTCATCTTTCACATTAACATTCTGTATGTATGACACTTGATTTTATCATGTATAATATAACATTACTGTAATGTGAGAGAGAAAGAGAGAGAGAGAGAGAGAGAGAGAGAGAGAGAGAGAGAGAGAGAGAGAGAGAGAGAGAGAGAGAGAGAGAGAGAGTTGAATTGCATCACTAATTTTTAAGTTACAAAATGTATATGTACAATTTTTCTCCATTTTCTTTACAATTTTGCGACAATGCTCACGACAATCGTCACTGTATGTGTGTGTAAAGTGTGGGAGTTTGATCATAATAGTAGGTTGGGGGATGGGGGGATGTGTGTGTTGGTGGATTCGTGATGTGTGTGGGTGGGCTCAGGATGTGTGGGTGGGCGTAGTGGGATTGTGTGGGTGGGTGGGGGATTTGTGTGTGGGTACATGCGGGATGTATGGGTTGGCGGGGAGATGTGTGTGTGGGTGGGGATGTGTGTTTGGCTAGGTGGTTGTGGGTGAGTGGGTGGAGGAGGATATGTTGGTGGATGATTGATGGTGGGTTATGGGATGGGTGGAGGATATGTGTGGGTGGGGATATGTCGTGGGTGGGAGATGTGTGCAGATTGGGGTGGTTGTGGGTTTGGGGATGTGTGTGTGGGTGAGGGATGTGTATTTGTGTGGGATGTTTGGGTGGATGAGTGGGGAGTGTGTGTGTGGGTGGGAGTTGTGTGGGTGAATGTGTGTGGGGGATGTGTTTGGGTTGGGGGAGGGGTTCGTGATGGGTGTGGGTGATGGATTTGGGGATGTGTGTGTGGGTGGGGGATATGTCTGGCTGGGTTGGGGTGTGTGTGGCTGGATGGAGGATGTATGTGTGAGTAGTGAGGGTGATTGTAGTTGGGGGATGTGTGGATGGGTAGGAGATGTGTGGGGAGATGTGTGTGTGCGTGAGGGATGTGTCTTTGGGATGTGTGTGAGTTTGGTATTGTGTGGGAGGGGAGCTGGGTGTGGATAAAGGATGTCTGTGTGGGTGGGTGGGGTGTGCGGGTGGGTGAAGGGTGTGTGTGAGGGTGGAGGATGTGTGTTTAGATGGTTGGTTGAGGTGTGTGAGTGTGAGTGGGTAGATAGGAGATGCATGTTTTGATGAGTGGGTGAAGGATGTGTGGGTGTTAGTGGTTGGGGGATATGTACGTGTGTCTAGGGATGTGTGAGGGGATGAGTGTATGGGTTGGGGATGTGTGTGTGGGTTGTGTGTGCGTGGATGGGAGGTGTGTGTTTGTGAATGGGGGATGTGTTGGTGGGTGGGGATGTGTGTGAGGGATGTGTGTATGGGTGGGGAGATTGTGCGTGGGTGGGGATGTGTGTGTATATGGTTAGGGGTGTGTGGTTAAGGGATGTGTGGCTGAGGGATGGGTGGGTGGAGGATGTGTGGTTGGGTAGAGGATGTGTGGGTGGGTGATTGTATATGAGTAAGGGTGTGTTGTTAAGGGATGTTTGGTTGGGGGATGGGTGGGTAGAGGATGTGTGGATGGGTAGAGGATATGTGGTTAGGAGATGGTGGGGGATGTTTGTAGGGGTTGGCTCCGGATCTGTAAGTGGCTGGGGGAGATGGGAGATTATGTGTGTGGGTGCGGAATTTGTGTGTGGATTGATGCGGTATATGTGAGTTGACGGGGAGATGTGTGTGTGCGTAGGGGATGTGTGGCCGAGGATTGTGTGTTTGGCTGGGTGGTTGGAGGTGTGTGGGTGGAGGAGGATATGTGGGTGAGTGATTGTTGGTGGGTAATGGGACGGGTAGAGGATATGTGAGTGGGTGGGGGATGTGTGTAGGTGGGTGGATGTGTGTGGGTGGGGGATGTGTGGGTTGGGGAATGTATATGTGCCTGGGGTGTGGGTGGATGGGATGTGTGGTGGGTGAGAGGTGTGTGTGGGTGGGGAGATGTGTAGGTGTAGGGATGTGGTGGATGGGTGGGGGAATGTATGTGTGTGTGGATTATGTGTGTGGTTGATGGGGGAGTAGGAGTGAATGGGGGATATGTGGGTGGGTTCTATGTGTCTCTTAACATAGTAAATATATTATTTATCCAGGTCCTGATGGCATAAGATACGACGACATAAATAGGTGTACCGACAATGAGCTAGAGAAACTAGCAGACATGTACAACAACAGTATAGGGAGTGCTAGCATCAAGGAGGAATGGTTACACAGCTATCTGATTCCCTTGCCGAAGCCTGACAAAGACCACAAAAAAAATTCAGGGATATCGAATTATAACCATGCTGAATACAATAGGCAAACTGCTGGAGAAGGTAATTGCCAGGAAAATATCAAGCCAGCTAGAGAGGCAAGGTGTTTTCCCACCTACCCTGGGTGGGTACCGTCCAAAAAGAGAAACCTGGACCAATGCAGCAGTCTTTGCCCATGATGTCTATGAAGGTTTCCACTCAGGCACTGAAACCGTTGCTGCAGCGATTGATCTTGAGGATGCATACAACAGAGTACCAGTGGATTTTTTAATGTTTCAGCTTCTTGAACTAAACGTACGTCCATTCCTCCTTAGTTGGATCGCTGCAGCCCTCTTCCAACGGAAAGTAGTTTTTAGATGTGGCAGTTGGACTTCGGAACCAACAACAATATATCCTAGCCTACCACAGGGATCACTATTATCTCCGGTACTGTTCAACGCCTACACAGTGAGAATCACCAGTGAGCAGATCACTGGACCTGGCAGGACATTGTCATATGCCGATGATGTTTTAGTGTATCGTCAGGGTAAGGATAGAGAGGAGGTTGGTGTGGAACTACAAACCGAACTCAATCGCATAAGTACTTGGTGTGATGAAGCTGGGGCAATGGTCAACCCAACAAAGGCAACAGTGACTTGGTTCTTGTTGAATAATCATATTGTCAACACTCCAACACCAACTGTAATGCTGTGTTCAGAGACGGTGGAGAGAACTTAGGCAATGAATTACCTGGGGATACGGTTTGATCGAAGCCTTGCTTATAATGTGCACATAGACCAGGTGATAACAAAGGCCAAGCGTGGTTTGGCTGCGATGCGGGTGATGACGGCAGCAAACTGTGAGCAAAGCCATATATGTCTTCTGTACGAGGGGCTGGTCATGTCTGTTTTGGAGTATGCAATGGCAATCCTGACTCTCAGCCATAAGCAGATAGAAAGGATGGAAAGGATACAGAATTAAGCTATGCGCATTATTCTTGGATGTACAAGAGATACAGCATGCAGGGCGATGCGCTACCTTCTTTTGCAGGGCACGCGCCTACCTCAGAATTAACGCAAACACACAACATCCACTGCATAGTGAAATTAGGAAGGTGAAGGGCAGCAGGTTAAAAAGAGGACGGTCGTGGATGGGTCAAGCAGAAGACATTCTTCAACAGGTGTGTTCACTTGAGGACTTAGAACCTGGCGAGGAGTGGGTGCAAGTGCCAACAGACTTCTGCACATCCTTTTCAGTTTGCATCCAACTAGATAGAAAATGCAGAGAAGAAAATCCGGCTGCTGTGGAGACTGAAGTACAAGCGTTGATTTTCGAGAATTCGCTAGACGGTGACGCAGTCATCTACACAGATGGGTCGGTCGTCCGACATGTGAGAAGCTCGTGGGCCTTTACAGCTCGGGCTGGAGGGAGAATTGTGAAGGAGGACTCTGGTGCTTTCACTGAAACCACAAGTAGCCTGACCATGGAAGTCATGGCAGTAAGTAAAGCAATAACATGGCTCGAGACACAGACATTCACTAGGGCTTGTTTTCATAGCGACTCCATGAACATGATCAAGAGGATAGAGGAGGGGTCGATCCGAAGAGAATGGTTGCTGCCTCTGGAGCGGTCACGGCTGGCAAAGATTAGTTTCATCTTCGTGCCAGGGCATGCGGGAGTACAAGGAAATGAGCGGGCTGACAAGCTCGCAGGTGAGGCTACTGTGGAGGGCGGACGCGCCATGGACCAGGCTGACATTCTGAATGCTCTACGAGAAGTAAGACTTTTGCGAGAACCAAGTGATGACTGTGAATCTACAACAATGGCCAGACTGCGAGAGCAGCAAATTAAAAGAGGGGTGGCCAAACAAGAACACTACTCAGGAAGCCAAAGAAGATTGATAAAACCAACACAGAACTGGCGTAGTTAGCCGCTACACGCTGCGGTATTTGCTGAGGAGGGGATCCGAGCACTTATGGACTGAATGGTTCGATGTGCAATGAAGATGATCTGTCGACTAACTAACTAACTAACATGCATTATTTATGTTTACAAAATTCATGTGACAATGTTTTTTCCTATGCACTGTTGATGAAAGAAAGATGAGTGATTGGAAGGGCCGAATGTAAGACGGGCCTGCGTGCCCAATTTGTTACCCTTTGAAAATAAAGTCTGT
>OY992884.1:97415096-97440096 GCA_963921405.1 Cepaea hortensis | reverse complement strand
GATTCGAACGCCTGGTACCCGGCTCACGAACCGCGTTCGCAAGCCTTTGGCCACGGAGCCGGACTACTACTACAACTACTTACAAACAATTTAATTCTAACACTAGTTGTTCACTGTGTGCAACAGCCGCATATACCAAATGTTGCACATCATGCTCGTTGTTTGCAATCAATACTGTATCATCCGCATATCTAATGTTATTTATGTTTTTACTTATTAGTTTTTGCATATCCTTTACAGGGCGTAACAGTCAACCCCAGAATTTTTTGGCTGTTCGTGATTCCTGGGCAAATTTACTTTCAGTAGTTTGCAATTGCCGGTTTCTCTGGCCGAGGGGTTACAACACTTTCTCCGTAATCCCGTTTATCACGCAGAGTCTCGTAGCAGGCGAGAACTGGGAGCGATTCGTCCCCCGCTGGTGACTTGCGGGATAACTGAGCCGGTCTCTCAGAAAGCAATGGCAAACTACTGAGCGTAATCTTGCCAAGAAATCAACAATCAGCTGAAAGATGCTTATGTTGACAGCGATGTCCTGTAAAGGATATGCAAAAAAAAAAAAAAGTTTGCAATTGCTTTCTGAACGACCGGCACCCATAAAATTTCATTACAAAAACACAGTTGTGTTTCGAACGCAGATATGCGGGATTAAGTACAGTGCCCTTAACACCCTTCGCCACGGAGCAGCCTTTATTGGTGTTACATTCCCCAATGATGATTCCTTTCATATCTTCTACATTTCTTAAAATATTTTCATTGTTCAGAGAAAACAGATCTGGAGACATTACACATTCCTGTCGCACACCTCTCTTAATAGGCTGATATTGACCTACTTCATTATCAATCTTCATGTCAGCTTGATGTTTCCAATATATGTTTTTTACCAGTCTATGGTCCTTCCCATCAAATTGTAGATATGCAAGCATCTTCATCACGTTGACATGTCTTACTTTATCGGAAGCTTTTGTGTAGTCAATAAAGCAAAGATGTAGGTCTTTGTTTACTTCTATAATTAATGTTCTCAGTATATACACATCATTTACTGTACCCTTGCCTTCTTCAAACCTACATTGCTCGTCCCCTATTTCGAGTTGTATTTTCTTCATAACTCTTTGCATAATAACTCTTACTAACTGTTCGATGTTGATCACATTCCAAGGCTCCTAATTTCTTCGGGATTGCAATAAATACAGAATTACATAATTCATTACGTAATTCAGGAGGTACATCTCCAATATAATATATTGTGTTTAGCAGTCTGGTGATTTGATCTATTCCATTTCTAAGCAATTGATAATTTCTTTTGAGATGTTTGTCTGGGATGTTGTCCAGGGTCTTACAAGTTTTCATTTGGTTAAGAGCATTCTGATCGTCCATCTTCAAAATGGATGGTCCTTCATTATTATTTTGAATATCATACTGTTCTACTCTTTTATCATTATAAAGGTCTTTCATGTAAAATCTGATCTTTTTCTATTATGATGTTTCCATCTATTGTTTTCGGGCAGCCTGTCGATGTAGGTTTCTTTTATTAGTAAGCTCATGGATGCTTTTGTGTATTAATTTAATATATCTACTGTTGTGTTGTTTTAAAATTTTTATACAGTTTTTCTTAAGGCATGATTCTTTACCCTCTTTACAAATGTTCTGACTTTAACGTGAATGTCTTCATATTTGTCTGGATTAGTTGTGTTATGTCTTATTGTTACCATTAGAGGTAGCATTTCTTCAGTTATCCATTTTTTACGACCTACTTTCTTTAATTTTTGGATAGTTGTTTCTGCTGCCACACTGATTGAATTCTTCAACTGTTCCCATTGATAATCCACAATTTGAATTAAGATTTCTAGATGAGATAATATATCAAATCTGTCCTGCACTTCTATGTTAACATGTTCTTCTATTATCTTATCATTTTGCAATGTAAACATTTCATATTTAGTGTTTCCTGGTGTATACTTGACTTTCTTTAACTTTACCTTCAATGTGCCTGTAATCAATCTGTGATCACTGTAACAGTCTGCATATTATCTACTGGTTGGAGCGCAACAAAACAAACGAAAAGCAGAGAATAACATATAGATCCTCTATATTGCGCTTCGTGACAAAAGCAGAATGACAAAAAGGTAGATGAAGAAGATTAAACTTCGTGGCGACATTCTTAGGGTTATATAATCTACTCAAAACAACGCATTCCCTTAGCGAATTTAACCACAGAAGCCACAAGCAACATGTTGCACGATTTATTGTGTGGAATATTTCGCCACACCTCGTTAAGTGCATTCATTCATTCATTCAGTAGCATGTCCTTTGCAGAACCTCACTCCCATAACAACATTCTGGAAAACTTCTCGGTCATAAGCAAGATGTCCCTCGTCCGATACACCCACCTGGAGATCATCCGCCACATCCCGCACCCATCTTCTCTTTGGCCTTCCTCTTCCTCTCTTCCCAGGCATATACCCCTTCAATATTGTTCTCTCCAAACTTTCGTGACGTTTCAGGTGACCAAAATATTTCAATTTTCTTTATTTTATCGTCTTTAATAGCCAACCTTCTTCAATATTCAGCTGTTGAAGTATGGATGCATTTGTTCTTTTCTTTATCCAAGATATTCTTAGAACTCGTCTATAACATTTATATTCAAAGGTATTTACGCACTGTTCAGCTTGTTTAGTAAGTGTCCAGGTCTCACAGACGTATGTTGCAATAGGAAAGATGCATGCTCTTAAAAATCTAATTTTTGTTGTTCTGTCTGTCCCACTCCATAATTTATTCAGTTGTTTTAGTCTTTGAAGAGCAATTGATAGTCGTCGTTTCATTGTGTCACCGTTGGTGGTAATCAATGACCCAAGTTATTCAAAATTTTCCACCACCTCCAATTTTTCCTCATTAACATATATTTCTTTCTCCATAGTAGTTTTATCTGTATGCATTATCTTTGTTTTTTGCTATGTTAAGATATAAGTTGTGATTTTCACTATTCAATTGGGTTGAGACTATTAGGTTTTCTATACCATTCTGTGTTGTGGATAGTAATACTGTATCATCAGCATACCGAATCTCTGGTATGTCATGACCACCGATATTAAGGGCATCATATGGCTCCCTGTTTATATCATCTCTTACATTTCTCATTATATTTTCGGCATACAGGTTTGTCATATATTTTTGAAGGGAGTGGGAGATCACTGTAGTGCATGCCCCATCTCTAACAAAAGAAGTAGAGCCCCATCCTCTTCTATCTTCAATAACCCCAGAATATGAACCTTGAGTTATCTGCAGGCCTCGTTCTATTAAGTATGTCTAGGAGATATAGATTATGGCCCTGGTGAGAATGGTAATTACTAACTGGGAATCTGCCCCTTCTCCAATGATTCTGATAGCTCTGGAGCCCCCTTATTGGTTATCAAATCTGAGGAAAGTCTGGAGAATTTTCTCAGCCTGATTTAGATGAAGAAAACATGGATGTTGAGCAGTTGATAGATCTAGAGTCTTCTCTCCCCCATTTTTAGTACGTCATTATGAGTTAATTTATTTTTAAACAATCAAACACATAATCAATCACATTAGATTCTGACAACATGATGTACAAAGAAGTTGTTGACTCACTGATAGGTTTGAACTGATAAATTAACAGAAGGTCAATTCATGTTAATCATTTATTGACTGGGCCTGAGCCTTCTGGCCAGTACATACATGTCTATTGTGATTTACACAAGATAATAGAAAAGTTGCACATTGGACCATTTACACACAGACCATCAATAAACAAGCATCAATGCATGAGATGTCAACAAGTGTGAAACATAGTAAACATTTTGATGTTGTACATATTAAGTGTGATGGTGATGAATCCACAATTAACTATCAGTTTCCTGAAATTGGGTGTGGTGTGTACCAATGAGAAAAGTAACCTGGTGACTGGAAGATTAGGTAAGCCAGGGTCCATAGACTGATGGATCCACTTCAGGTATGCCCGTATAGCTCCACTGAAGGCCTCCCCATACTCTGCTCATGGCCAAGTCATCCTCCATCTCACTTGTGGTTCATCTCTTTCTCTCGGCTTCCCTCTCTCAGGTCTGATTTAGGTGGTTAGTTTGCTGATGTGTTGGGTGGTTGTTGGTATGTAGCCACCAAGATCACTGATGAATATTCACATATATATGTACATTCCTACCAATATAATATTCTAGAAGTAGGTCGGAAGAAATCTAAATTCCTGAAGTAGGAACTAGTTCCCCTCCCCTCCTTTTCTTTCTAAGCTAGTGTTGGGTTAATTTGGGGTGGTCAGAGTTTATCACACGGTGTACGCCTTTTCTCAGTTGGTACCTGCTGTATGTAAGTTCTCATTTGACCTGGGGTCAGTGAACGTGTACAGTAAGACAGTGACAAGAGTGAGAATATGTCAAGATGCATGTAAATAAATGATATACATTTAGAACATTTCTTCCACTAAATGGTGTTTATCGCGTGTATAAATAATTCTCTGTGTTTTCCCAATTAACTTCTTCTTCTTCTTCTTGTGTCTAATAACTCTCTCCCATTATCTGTTGTTGTTGTGAGTGGTGTGTTGTGTGGTGATGAGTGGTGTTGAGTGGTGTTGTGTTTTAAGTTATGTTGAGTAATGAGTTAAGTTCACTTCGTGTGATGGAGTTCCACGAAGCACAACTATTCTGATGCAATGCAGTTCATAAGTGCTCTTATCTAATTAAAATTTGACATAAATATAAATATTTATTCCGTCAAACCCTATTGATTCAATAGATGAAGGAGAAAGGAAAGATTGATTTCTCTTTCAGCTTTCTAGATTGTAAATAGGCATAGATAAGTCTGTTTTAGAACAAGGCACTTATTCTAGTACACGAACTGTCATTTCAGCTGTAGGTAGTGATAGCATCTTTTATCAGTGTTTCTGGTGAAATGCACAAGATTGCTTTAGAATCATCACTCCTCACAGTTGTTTAGAATAGAATGTAGTAGTATAATGCACTTCTTAAAGTTAATAATTATCTCTAAGAATATCAGAGATTGCAATCGAAGAGAGTATTGGAGAGTCATTTTGCCCGGGAACGGCTCTGCGTCGTTAGAATCTACAGTCGAGCATTTTTATATTTCAGAGGTTTTAATTAATAATAATACATTTCAATTGACATTACAAACACGGTTTACCATTACTTGATACCTGATACATCGGGTTCTTAGTCTAATCTCGGGACTAACAAGCTCACCCGAAATTCAGACATTCTGCCTCCTCTATTTGAAAATTTGGTCACACAATTTCTGATGTCTGTTCGCCAGGCATGTTTTCGCAGGAGTGCGCTGCTTATCATAATCTATACCGGCGTTGGCGCGAAAGCCGTGTCACGTGTCTGTCCCGTCCAATGGTTTTCCGAGCTTCGTCTGATGAAATCTTTCTAAGAATCCACGTCATCTGTCACTTATTCAGTTCCAGTTTCGATGTTAAGTTTTAAGTCCTAGTCTCCGTTTGCGGTTGTGAAGTCAATTTCTTTTAATGTTGTTTCCTCTTTTTGCGGCAGGTGTTGGTAAATGAATAATGGTGGTTAGCGTTATGCCACATGACCCCACTCCAGATTGTTCTATGGTATGGAACTATGTTTCCAACATTTTCAGTTATCAAGCTGTTCCCATTTTTCCTCCCTTGTATTCTCTTCTGCATCTGATTGACCTGGTTCATCAGGCACTGGGTGTCGACTCAGGAAGTCCGCTCCCACATTCATTTACCCAGGAACATACTCAACCTGGAACGAGTAAGGTTGAAGAAGCAGCGACCACCTCATAAGTCGGGCATTCAGAGTCTTAGATGCTGCGAGAAACATGAGTGGTTGATGGTCACATTGCACTGTGAAATGTTTGCCATATAGGTATGCCTGAAATTTCTGTACACTCCATACGAGCGGAAGACATTCTCTCTCGATAGTACTGTAATTTCTCTCTGCTGCATTCAATTTCCTGCTAGCATAGGCTACAGGGAATAGCTCTGATGGTACATCTCCCTTTCTCTGCAACAGCGTTGCCCCAATTCCTATGTTACTGGGATCGGTGCGCAGCACAAATGGTTGGTCGAGGTCTGGTAGATGTAAGACTGGATGAGCAGTTAATGCCTGCTTTAGTGCTGTGAAAGCTCTCTCACAGTCAGCTGACCAAGTGACTTTCTCTGGTTTCCCCTTTTTGATAAGATCCGTTAAAGGTGCTGACAGAGTATTGAAGTCCTTGATGTATTTTTGATAGAATCCACATAAGGATACAAATGATCTTACATCCTTCTTTGTTTTTGGACGAGGTGCTCTCTGGAGTTTGTCCACATTTCCCTCTTGTGGAGTTATCAGTCCATGAGATATCTTATGACCTAGAAAGTCCAATTCTTGGAATCCTATCTGACACTTCTTTGGTCTAGCCGTCAATCCAGTTTCTCTGAGGCGCCTGAACAAAAGATGCAGTGTTTCTACATGCTCTTCAAATGTTTCAGTGGCGATCAGGATGTCATCCATGAAGTGACTGATGTCTGGATGCTGTAGTGGGTCAAGTAATTTTCTCATCATACGTGTAAAAACGCTGGGAGCATTACTTAATCCGAATGGAAGAACGTTGAACTCATAGTGTCCTCCAGGCGTGCTGAAAGCTAACCATGGTCTAACTTCCGGTTTTACAGGAATCTGGTAATATCCCTTACTGAGATCAATCCTAGTAAAGTACTTAGCTCGGTTGAGTGATGTGAAGAGTTTATTCTGATCAGGCAGAGGTTCTGCTTGGAATTCAGTTATAGCATTGAGCTGTCGATAATCGATGCACAATCTATGTTCTCCACTTGGCTTTCTCAATAAGACGACGCTAGCACTGTAAGGTGATTCAGATGGTGAGATTATTCCTGCGGTGAGCAGCTGTTGTATTTTTTCCTCTAAAGTCTTTTGCTTTGCATAAGGAACTGGGTAAGTCTTGACTCGCACAGGCACTTTGTCATTTAACTTCATGTCAAATTCCTCCAAATCAGTTCTTCCTGGCTTATCAGTAAGTACTTCTGCATATTTTGCCATAAGTTCCCTAATCTGCTTTTGCTGATCCTTTGTTAAGTTGGAATTGATTTCCACATCCTTAAAGGTCTCTTTGGCTTGCAGTTGGCACTCGACTCCCATTGTTGATCCTTCTTCGACTTCAGTAGCCACACTCATGGCCATCAGATGCGCAGGTTCGGTGGTTGAGGGTCTTTCATGATATTTCTTCAAGAGGTTTATGTGAAATACTTTCATCTTGCCTTTGACTGAAATTCTGTAGTTGGTACGTGAGATCTTCTCCGTCACTACATAAGGTCCTCTCCATCCTATTTGCAGCTTATTCTGACTGGTTGGAAGCAGCAACATCACCTTCTCTCCTACCTCTAACTCTCTATCCTTTGCCTTGCGGTTGAAGTTACGAGCAATTCTTCGTCTGGCTTGACGTAGATTGACATTCGCTTGTTTCCAACTGTGTTGTAAACGATTTTTCAACTCGGCAACATATGTAGATGCAGTCACGACTGTATCATCTGTAGTATTATCAGTCCACGTTCGAAGTAACGCCTCCAGTGGTCCCTTGATCGGTCGTCCAAACAACAGTGTGGCTGGAGCAAAACCTGTTGAGTGATGGGGTACTTTACTGTAAGCGAATAAAGCTGCGGGTCTGTCTTCTCCTGGGCAATTTTGCGCAGGATACTAATCAATGTCCCGTTCCACCTTTCCACAAGTCCATTTGACTGAGGGTGATATGGTGAACTGAAGATATGGCGTGCATGAAAAAGTCTGAAGGTCTCTTCCATGAGCTTACCACGAAACTGTGAACCGTTGTCCGTCAAGATCCTTTGTGGGAATCCTAGACGTGTGAATATTCCTAATAATGCATCAGCGACGTGTTTGGAGTCACAGCTGGGCATAGAAACTGCTTCGGCCCACATGGTTGTGTCCACAAGCGTTAATATGAATCGGTTTCGCCTCTTCGTTGCTGAGAGAGGTCCGATTATGTCTACAGCCACTTTCTCAAATGGAATTCCAGTGATTGGCGATTCACCCAATATTGCTGGTGGTGTCCGGTGTTTTGGTGATACTTTCTGACACGGTGGGCATGATTTTACAAACCGTTGTATGTCTGAATTCATCCCTGGCCAAAAGTAGTGAGTGGTAATCCGCTGTGTAGTAGCGTTGATACCCATGTGCCCACTGAATGGTAGACTATGACCCATCTCTAAGATCTGAGTCCTGTATTGAGTTGGTACAACAAGTTGATTAAACTCTTGTCCAGCTCGTCCTGCTTTTCTGTAAAGAAGTGCTGACTTCATGAACAGATCACCTTTACGTAGAGGTAAATGTGATTTTGGCAGTTTTCTGAAGCAGGGTTCCAAGGTGCTGTCGGCCTCTTGTGCCCTCTTCAGTTCCTCCGTTCGAGGGATTGGCGTAGTTGTTTCTGGAGTTTTTGTTGCCTGGGATCGAGTGGTCATGGTCGCCATCGCCTCAGGTTGAACAGGTTCTCCTAGAACGATAAATCTACAGCCGAGGATTACAGGATTTATCGGATCGTCCAAGACTGCCGCCTTTATTGTCCCAGTGACATACCGCGAGGCTATGTTCACTTTTGCCACTGGAAGAGACATATTTGTTGAAGTCTTCAGTGGTCCCTGTAATTCCACTATTTCCTCTGTCACCTGTTCAGGGTGAACTAAGGATGATGAGACAACACAGTCATATGATAATCCAGTATCATATAAACAGGTCGTTTTGAATCCATTTAGCAAGATGGATTCTACAACCGGAATATGAGATGATGTGTCTTGATGAGGTGTCTGTTTGGACGTTTCACCAGTGCTCACTTTTCTCTCTTTTCGGTTGGCCAAACATGCCGCTGTGTGTGGAGGTGGCTTCTTGCTGCAATTCTGAAATGTGTGACCTCTAATTTTGCAATGGGTACAGAATGGTTTGTCCTCCTTCGGCGCTGTTTGGACTGAGTTTTGAGTGTTTTTCTGGGATTTCCCCTTTTTCCCGGTGGCTACAGTGTTTTCACCCTCTTTTGGCTGTGGAGTTTTGTTTTGAGAGGGGGTGTTGTTCGAACGTCCCTTTCCTCCCATCTCCTTCTGAGATTTCTCAAATCTCTCTGCCAGGATGATTATAGTTTCCAGGCGGTCAGCCCCGTTTTGGGTTAAGAATGCCTTCATTTCGTTCTGCATTTTCCCCTTGATCTGATCAGTGATGATCATTTCACGGAGACCTTCAAAACTTTCCTCAAATCCTCCCAAGCGAGTCCATCTTTGTATGTATGACTTCGGTATGACTGTTAAAAATTAACAGAAGGTCAATTCATGTTAATCATTTATTGACTGGGCCTGAGCCTTCTGGCCAGTACATACATCTCTATTGTGATTTACACAAGATAATAGAAAAGTTGCACATTGGACCATTTACACACAGACCATCAATAAACAAGCATCAATGCATGAGACGTCAACAAGTGTGAAACATAGTAAACATTTTGATGTTGTACATATTAAGTGTGATGGTGATGAATCCACAATTAACTATCAGTTTCCTGAAATTGGGTGTGGTGTGTACCAATGAGAAAAGTAACCTGGTGACTGGAAGATTAGGTAAGCCAGGGTCCATTGACTGATGGATCCACTTCAGGTATGCCCGTATAGCTCCACCGAAGGCCTCCCCATACTCTGCTCATGGCCAAGTCATCCTCCATCTCACTTGTGGTTCATCTCTTTCTCTCGGCTTCCCTCTCTCAGGTCTGATTTAGGTGGTTAGTTTGCTGATGTGTTGGGTGGTTGTTGGTATGTAGCCACCAAGATCACTGATGAATATTCACATATATATGTACATTCCTACCAATATAATATTCTAGAAGTAGGTCGGAAGAAATCTAAATTCCTGAAGTAGGAACTAGTTCCCCTCCCCTCCTTTTCTCTCTAAGCTAGTGTTGGGTTAATTTGGGGTGGTCAGAGTTTATCACACGGTGTACGCCTTGTCTCAGTTGGTACCTGCTGTATGTAAGTTCTCATTTGACCTGGGGTCAGTGAACGTGTACAGTAAGACAGTGACAAGAGTGAGAATATGTCAAGATGCATGTACATAAATGATATACATTTAGAACATTTCTTCCACTAAATGGTGTTTATCGCGTGTATAAATAATTCTCTGTGTTTTCCCAATTAACTTCTTTTTCTTCTTCTTGTGTCTAATAACTCTCTCCCATTATCTGTTGTTGTTGTGAGTGGTGTGTTGTGTGGTGATGAGTGGTGTTGAGTGGTGTTGTGTTTTAAGTTATGTTGAGTAATGAGTTAAGTTCACTTCGTGTGATGGAGTTCCACGAAGCACAACTATTCTGATGCAATGCAGTTCATAAGTGCTCTTATCTAATTAAAATTTGACATAAATATAAATATTTATTCCGTCAAATCCTATTGATTCAATAGATGAAGGAGAAAGGAAAGATTGATTTCTCTTTCAGCTTTCTAGATTGTAAATAGGCATAGATACGTCTGTTTTAGAACAAGGCACTTATTCTAGTACACGAACTGTCATTTCAGCTGTAGGTAGTGATAGCATCTTTTATCAGTGTTTCTGGTGAAATGCACAAGATTGCTTTAGAATCATCACTCCTCACAGTTGTTTAGAATAGAATGTAGTAGTATAATGCACTTCTTAAAGTTAATAATTATCTCTAAGAATATCAGAGATTGCAATCGAAGAGAGTATTGGAGAGTCATTTTGCCCGGGAACGGCTCTGCGTCGTTAGAATCTACAGTCGAGCATTTTTATATTTCAGAGGTTTTAATTAATAATAATACAATTCAATTGACATTACAAACATGGTTTACCATTACTTGATACCTGATACATCGGGTTCTTAGTCTAATCTCGGGACTAACAAGCTCACCCGAAATTCAGACATTCTGCCTCCTCTATTTGAAAATTTGGTCACACAATTTCTGATGTCTGTTCGCCAGGTATGTTTTCGCAGGAGTGCGCTGCTTATCATAATCTATACCGGCGTTGGCGCGAAAGCCGTGTCACGTGTCTGTCCCGTCCAATGGTTTTCCGAGCTTCGTCTGATGAAATCTTTCTAAGAATCCACGTCATCTGTCACTTATTCAGTTCCAGTTTCGATGTTAAGTTTTAAGTCTTAGTCTCCGTTTGCGGTTGTGAAGTCAATTTCTTTTAATGTTGTTTCCTCTTTTTGCGGCAGGTGTTGGTAAATGAATAATGGTGGTTAGCGTTATGCCACAAGGTTAAACAAAAAGGGGGACAGCACACATCCCTGACGGACTCCTTGCTTGATGTCAAACCAGTCTGATTTCTCACCATCTATTCTAACCGCTTCTAGATGGTCTAGATAAAGCATTCTTATGAGTCGTATTACATGTGAAGGAAAGCCCATATTCCTCATGATTTCCCAAAGTTTCTGATGTTGTACTCAGTCAAATGCTTTGAATAATCCAGAAAACATGAGAATAGGTTTACATTAAATTCTCTGCACTTCTCTATTATTAAACGCATGTTGAGAATGTGACCTCTTGTTCTTCTTCCTTGTCTAAATCCAGCTTGAACTACATTAATTTCTTCTTCTATTTTTTTTACAAAGTCTTCCCATTATGATTTTTAGTAGAATTTTACTTGCATGGCTGATCAGGGCAACAGTTCTATAGTTCAGGTTGCCCTTTTTTGGTATTGGAATGAAGATAGTTCTCTTCCAATCTTTTGGCCTTATACCATATTCCCATATCTTTTTACATAATGCGCGATTGATTTGAATGCTTTCTTCTCCTCCCACTTTAATTAGCTCAGCTGGTATCTCATCACATCCAGGTGATTTAACATTCTTCAGGTTCTTTATTGCCCATGCAACTTCATCTAATGAGGGTTCAGGTTCTGTCTCGGCTGTCATTGGCTCATGTATCTCATTCATATCCTCACTGTCACTCATATCATACATTCCACTGCAGTACTCCTGCCATCTTTCTAGAATTTGTCTAGATTCGGTTAAGGTATTTCCCATCTTGTCACAGATAACATTCAATTGAGGTTTAACATTTTTTTGTCAATAACTTCATTTATGTGAACATTTCGTAATCTCTTCCAGCCTTATGATATTGCTCTATTCTGGTACAGCAATCATGTATATATTGATATTTGTCCTTTCTTGTGTTCTTTCTTATTTTTCGAGTTAAAGATTTATACTTCGTCCTGTTGTTATCAGATTCACCTCCATTCTGATTCAAAAATAAAGTCTGTTCGTTCGTTCGTTCGTTCGTTCAATTCCCTTCGTTATTTTATTAATTCTAACGTGTCTGATGTAATCCATGGCTTAAGTTGCTTTTTCTTGGTAGGAATTAAATCTTTGGCTGCAGTTATCAAGATATCTCTAGCTTGTACTGTCAGTTCATCAGGTGTTATTTCCTCTTGTACAGACATCAAGACCCCAAAACGGTTCCTAACTTCTACATTGTATGCATCTGGTATTTTTGTGATATCAAAACGAAGTGGCCTTGAGTGTTAATTTCAGATCTGCTTCTAATAACTGATGATCTGTATCACAGTCTGCACTTCGTAGGGTTTTTGCAGATGTTATGCTTGATCTCCATCTTCATACTGTAGAGTTATATGTTATATGAAGTGATTATATTGGGGTTGGTGTTAGCTGACCGTAGGGGATAACATTGCTCCACATTCGAATAGTATCAGAGAATCTGTGTGTTATGAATTGCAACCAAAATAAGATTAATCTATTCACTTCATCAGATATATAACTTTGCAGTTTGCAGCTGACAAGATGCATCGAAATATCAATCAATCAAGCAATCAATCAATCAATCATGTGCCATGGCGGAAAGCGTGGGCGGTCATGACTCGCCATTTCACTCGATCACCAGTGTCGTGGATCAGCTCAGTGTTCCTGTCTCGTCCATGCCATGTGGCCAAGCCATCCAGGTATTTTCATCTCGGTCTACCTATTGGTCTGTTTTCTTCGATCTTGCCAGTTGTCACTAAGTTCTCCAATCCATTTCTTCTCATAACATGTCCAAAAAATTTTGACTGTCTACGTCTAATTTCTCTAATCAATTTACGATTTTCATGTGTCTCCTGTAGTACTTGGTCATTGGTTTTTCTGGCTGTCCATGGTATTCTTTGCATTTTCCTCAGAAACCACATTTCTGCAGCCATCAGATGTTTTTCAGCTTGACTGCACATTGTCCAAGCTTCACATCCATACAAAAGAACAGGCTCTATGTATCCCCTCAACACACTTTTTCTCGTTTCAATTGACATTTTTTTATCGAAATATTGACATCGAAATATACCAAGCAATAAATCATGAAACTTATTGTTTGTCATAATTTTGTGGCCACATTATGAGAAGATCACCAACAAACAAAAAAACAAAATGAAACATGATGTAACAACCGAAATAATTTGTGGAAAGATAGAGGACGACAGCGTGAGAAAATTCTTAACAGTCTTGTACCATGACACATAAGGGATCCATACCGACGGAAATTGCAATGTTTGGAGAAGTATGATAGTCCACCCAGCCGGCAAGGCACTGGATGATGATAATGTTGAACAAACCTAACAGAAACTTCATTAGGTTCATATTTCTATAATAAACAAAACTGCTATGTACAGATTAGATTAACAATTTATGTGTTGAACTTTCTACCAGGAATATCGCACGACTTGTGGTCTACTACATTCGAACTATGCCAAGTTTGTTTGTTGTCAGTGTCCAGATTTATCTTTACATATTACATGGCCATCTTACAGAGTTCTAGTAATACATATGTTTGATTTACCAACCAGGAAAATCTGTAGCTGAGGCCAAGGCCGATTTCCAGGAGATAGTGCAGCTTGCCACACGCGTGCTTGAAGGTAAGCGTTATTTAAAATGTTGGTTGCATGTCCTATGTGGGACGTTGCATTCAACCCCAGCATTTATTGGCTGTTTGCCGACCGACAAGGCACTGGATGCTGATGATGATTTCTAGGCAAATTTACGTTCAGAGTAGAGAACAGACAAAGAGAAACACCCTGGTCCTCCAGGTTGGGGGTTGAAGCGTGGGGTTAACATCCCCACCTTTGTAAAAACTATTTTGTTACGAAACAGATACATGAGCCTCGAATTCGGACTGACTTATTTGGGCAACGACCTCGGAAAGTTAAAGGACTCTTGTGATTTGGAACATGAAATGTACGGACACTATATCGAGCTGGAGCGGCTGAAGGACTAACCAGGGAGCTGGCTAAATATCAAATGGATATAACAGACAATTCAAGAAATAAGGTGGTCAGGAGAGGATACTTTAGAGCAAAATGGAATGATTGTGATATATGGAGGAAACACCCAAAATAAACATGAATTAGGAACAGGTATTGTCATCAAAAAAGAGTTATGGGGGAACGTTCTAAACTTTAAAGCTGTTAATAACAGAATTAGTAAATTACGAATACAAGGTAAATGGAAATAAATATAACGATGATTAATGTACATGCACCTACTGAAGAGAAAGAAGACGACGTTAAAGAAGACTTTTATAATGATTTGGAAGATGTCATAGAAGAAATCCCTAAACAGGACATCCTGATTGTGCTGGGAGACTTCAATGCAAAAATAGATAGAGAGTAAACTCATAAAAAAGTGGCCAGTATGGAAAGCCTACATACAACTTCAAATGATAATGGATGGAGAGTCATCAACCTAGCAGAAGCCAAAGGACTGCAGATTAGCAGTACCAGACTACAAAGAAAGGATATACACAAACAAACTTGGAAATCATGTGACAATAGAACCTATAATCAAATAGATCACATTTTAATTAACAACAGAAATGCATCAAACATACAACAAGTTAGAAGTTATAGAGGAGCTGAGTGCCATAGCGACCACTTCCTCGTTGGAGCAAAATTTAAAATAAAACTTAAGAGAGCTTTCTATGCTAAACTACAAAGGTTACACCCAATATATAACAGAGAAAAACTACAAGAAATTACAGTCAAAGAGAAATTTACAGATGAAATAAACTGTAAACTTGAAACTCTCCAAAACCCTTTGGAGGAAAGCGTTGACCAAACTTGGTTGAACATCAAGAATACAATTCAATCTACCGCAGAAGAATGTCTTGGTGTGTTAACCACGCATAGAAAAAACAGATGGTTCAATCAAAAATGTGAAGAAGCAGTCATTAGGAAAAATAATGCCAGACATGTATGGTTAAATGAGATCAACAACATCCAAAAGGAAGAGCAATATAGAAATGAATGTAAAGAGGCTACAAAAATAGTTCGACAGCAGAAGCGAGAATATATGAGTAATATAATCAAAGATATGGAAACTAATCACCAGAAAAACGAATCCAGAAAGTTTTTTAAAGAACTGAAGTCAATGAAACGAGGGCACCAACCCAACACATACTGTTTAAAAGACAAAAATGGGAATATAATAAATACCAATGAGGAAACGTGCAACACATGGAAAGAATATTTTGTTAAATTACTAAATTGTGAAGCTCCAAGTAATACTTTCCCACAGGAAGAGGTTCTAACGTGTGAACCACAAATTGAAGAACCTGCATTTGACGAAATTCTATATGTAATCACACGACTTAAAAACAATAAGGCAACAGAGGCTGATGGAATTGCTGCTGAATTTATAAAGGCAGGTGGCCATGCATTACATCTAAAGCTATACGAACTCCTGAATAATAAAAATCTGGAGGACAGAAGAATTACCCCATGACTGGAAAGAGTCATTATTGATACTCATCTTTAAGAAAGGAGACAAGTTCCAATGTGAAAATTATACAGGAATATCACAACTTTCCACAAGCTATAAGATACTCTCCGCAGTATTACTAAATAGACTAAAACCATATTCAGAAGACATATTAGGTGACTACCTGGCGGGTTTTAGACAAAACAGATCAACAATAGATCAAATATTTATCTTACGACAAATAGCCGAGAAAAGTTGGGAATATAAAAGAGATCTCCATAACATTTTTGTGGATTTTAAAAAGGCTTATGATAGTATCCATAAGAATAGTCTATGGAATGCTATGCAGGAATTTGGAATACCAAGGAAGTTAATCAACATGACCAGACTATACATGGAAGATACTTATAATATAGTAACATATAAAGGCAGGAAATCAGACCCTTTCCAAATAACCTCTGGCTTGAAACAAGGTGATGCACTATCGCCGCTACTCTTCAATCTGGCTCTAGAGAAAGTTGTAAGGAAGATAAAGGAGGAATGTGATATTGGAGGAACATCCAAGCTGCTTGGTTATGCAGATGATATAGATATTATAGGAGAAAATGAACAAAAGACATTGGAAATATTGACTCACTTAAAGGAAAAAGCCCAACCAATGGGGCTGGTTATCAACCAAAATAAGACAGAATATATGGTAATTTCAAGAGAAGGAATAGCTAAAAACTCTGGCTACATACAAATAGATAATATGACCATTAAAAGAACGGAAAGATACAAGTACCTGGGTACAATCTTCAACTGCTCCAACATCATAAGGGAAGAAATACAAACTAGAATCAATTCTGGAAATAAGATATACTATGCACTACAACATCTACTAAAATCAAATGCGCTATCTCGTAACACCAAGATCACAATATACAAAACACTGATCAGACTTGTTGTGCTGTATGGCTCTGAAACCTGGAATACAACGAAAGGAGATGAAGTCTAGTTACAAACCTTTGAGAACAAAGTTTTAAGACGCATCTTTAGACCCATTATGGATACACAAAGTGGAGAGTGGAAAAGAAGAAGTAACAAAGACATTTATGATCTGTTTAAGTCCCCGCTAATCACTGGCTGGGGCATATAGAAAGAATGGAAGACAATAGGGAAACAAAACTCGCTTACACTCAGGAAATAAATGACCGCAGACCCCGAGGTAGACCAAGAAGACGGTGGAGAGATAATATATATACAGACCTACAAGCACTTGGAATCAACGACTGGCAAGAGAAGGTCAACCAGAGAGACGAATGGAGGCGGATTGTATCTGCAGTAAAGAACCTCAATAGCTCGGAACGCTGAAGAAGAAAAAGAAGAAGAAGAAGAGTTTGCCATTGTTTTCTGAACTCAGACGTGTTTCTAACGCGGTATGCAGGATTACGAATTGCCCTCGTAACACCTTCACCACAGCACCGGATTATTCAAGGAGCAATTTGACTTAAAGTCCACATGGCTTTGCCTCTGCGCTTAGAGTTTCGTCTAAACCCTCTACTCAGTCCCTTCTGGGCTTTGAGTGTCGCCCAAACCCTCTACTCAGTGCCCTCTGGGCTTTGCATTTCGCCCAAGCCCTCTACTCAGTCCCTTCTGGGCTTCGATTTTCGCCCTAACCCTCTACTCCAGTGGTTCTCAACCTGGTTTGGCCCATGCACCCCTTCGCCATATGTTCAGAATGCCATTCCACCTTTCGTATTTCCTCCCTACAATCCCCCGCCCTCCGCCCTACACAGTATACGTAAAAATGGAAGCTAAATTTAATAACACACACTAGAATAAGCCTAGACGTCTACATAAAACGTGATTTGCGTGTCTACTTGTGTTATATAAAGAATTTCAGAAGGGCGAGAAGTACAGAACCGTAATAAAATATGGAGGGTAAAACAATATCAAGTATTCGGTTCTTGTACTAACACGATCTTGAAATATTCTCAATCCCCCCTCCCCCTTTGGAAACTCTAAAAAAGGTGGGGAGGGGAGGGGGTGGGAAATTTCCCACCGGTTGAGAACCACTGCTTTACTCAGTCCCTTCTGGGCATTGAGTTTCCCCAAACATTCTACCCAGTCCCCTCTGAATTAATTTGTTGAGATATGGATACTCCGTCTGTTCAGCTGCACTGTCCATCCGATTCTAAACAACCTTGAATTGAAAACTTACTGGATAGACAAAAATGAATAATTTAAACGTTTTGAAAGAGAACACGTCATAATGACAACTTGCAACGGCTATTATGATGTCAGGTCTTAGTCAGATATGACTGAGATATCTAATAACAGCAGACGGTACTACCTGATCCCTCTCTCGGCCTGCCTAATTTACCCCAGAAGAAAGGTAACACCAATACATCTGAAACAAGACAAGCTGCAGAAGCTGCCGGATCAGCAAAGCAATGCTCTAAATGTCCGATTCTTGACAATCTTTGGTTAAAACACGTGCAGGTGTAAGTACACGAACTCCCACATGCTGTTGGGGATCGGAAGATATGCATGATCGCCTCCTCCAGTCGGCAAGGCATTTGATGTTGACGAAGATGATGACATCTGTAAGCAGCCTATCTCTCACTTAGTGTTTATAACATCACCAAACAACTATTTTGCAGAGGCTGACGCAGGCGACCAAGTTCCGAAGACCACCAGCGATGAGGCAGTCTCCAACCGTGAGTACATATCGATTCTTGTTAGTTCAAGGACGCACTAGCGAGGATGATAGCGAACTGCGCTGGTAATGCATTATCCCCCCCCCCCGCGCTCCATCGCTTTGAAGTCTATCGTAGTCTTTACAGGCTTCTTCTAGTAGCACTGAACTTAATTTTGTGTGTGGGTTAGCTTTCCTTATTACCAGGGTCCCTCACCATCAGGCGAACCCACTCCGACTTCAGAGGTACTTGTAATTTACGTCATAAAGACAAGGACTTTAGTCTCAGTGACAGGTGTAGGGAATGAACCCCGTGAGCACATTCGGATGTGGGAATCGACGCCTGGGCTTGTTGCTCGCTATAAGTGAGGGAAATCTTGGCCATCCGTTCCGCCTTGTTCCCAGGCCTACACAATGTTATGGTGCTACCATATCATAGACCCATTGCAGGAAACTGCTTCGAGATTTTTAAATTAGCTCAAAGGAGATAAAGTCGTTATTCTACAGGTTTTCTTTAGCAATTTATTTGTTTATTGTTATTGCTTCCCCTCTATACTATCTTCCATATCCATGCCTAATTTTCATAAATGGGGTGGCTCTGAGATGAAATGTCGCAGTCAACACCAGAATATTTTGGCTGCCTGAGATCTCTTGGCAAGTTTCAATTTCATTAGCTTGCCATTGCTTTCTGAACGACCGGCACCTATACCATTTTACAAGAAGAAAAAAACCAACTGTCAGGATCTTGCGGTAGCAAGACTCTGGCTCGTTGGCTGACAAGTGAGATAATGAATATTGTCACGTAATAACACACAGTGACACAATGCAAACACTTTATTCGCGCAACTCGCGATTCACAATCAATGCATATATCGCGCAATCACAATTCATCATTACAATCAATACATCAATCAATCAATACACCAATACATCAATACCGCAATACACTTATACTCGCACAGGCTAGCTATCACTTCATGCTCAAATATATCATTCACTGCATTCTCACGTGTGTCCGCTACGATCTCCCAAGCCCGGTCTGAAGAGCCGTTCAGCATTCTCGTCAGTCGGGGTAGAGTCCCCTTGCGTGAACCACAATTTCCACGCTGTGTCTTGACTGACCAGCAATGGCTTAGCGTCGCTCAGAATTGAGCCTGGCTGGACTTCTCTGGCGTCATCGAAGACGTCGCATTGTAACTAGCGTAACACTGCTCAGAGTTGAGTCCGGCTGCAATTGCCTGGCGTTGGTACAGACGACGCGTTTCAACCTATGGGTGAGAATCTGACATGCTCCCACCTTCCTTTTCATGAAAGGGGATCCTTTCATGTACTTTATACACTTTTATTTTCTTTCTCTGTCAGAATCGAACCATGAAGTCGTCTGACTTGACTCTTTGGTTCATATTAACATGTACAGGTAATGGTAAGTTATATCTGCACAATCACCAATGTCGCCTTGATGCAACACACATCAAGTACACTCATTTGGATGGATAGTCGCCTCAGCTGCAATATAACACAGCCAGTCAGGTAAGTTACAGCAAACACGCCCTTACCTCTCAACCACTAAATTTTTTTTCAAAAGAACAGGTCAGACTGCGAACATCTCACTATAAGATGTTCCAACCTCAGACCCCCAACCTCACTTAGTCGGAGAATCTAAAGAAGGTCTACAGCTTTGGTAACTCTCTCCATGTACAACTGACGTCACCCTGACGTGTCAACCATTAGGTAACGTGATGATAGTTTTAATACATGTTACACATTACACACATTTGTAATTATGTCCCTTGGTTGTAATACAAAGGTTCGGGACGGTAATTTCACCATGCTTTCAAAACAATAAATTACATTTATACGTTCATTTCTTAGTGTCATAATTTGATCCTTATTGACAAAAGTGTGTAGTTACGATGCTGAGATTACATATAACAAAATCCTCATATACAATTCCGTATATGGAAATATTAGACTCACAAAAGTTTTGTAAAACGTCAATGTTTTGTGAGTATTCTAGTATAGTCTGCTATCTTTCAAATTAATATTCATACACACCGGAAATACACAGCTGTGGTTTTAAGTTGACAAAACCACACAGTACTTTCGTTTGGATGTTACATAAATAAACGGAGTAACCAGTTCTTGAAAACAGCTGTTGGATGGTTTCTTCGGTGTGGATTACAGTGTTCTTCTGGGATACGGCTGTCACAGTCTCTCTTCTTACGGGTTAAAATACAGTGGGCCAATCTGTGGTGTAGGTACACAGGATATTCGAAGTCGTTCACGCACAGTAAGTTCTTGGATCCTGTAGTCCTGTTCTGTGACCCTCGTAGTACATGTTTTAGTATATATTTAAAATGATATACACATTATATCCCATATCTCACAAATATTCGATACATTCATTCGCATAGTAATATAATATACATAATATATTTACAATGGGAGATTAAATCCCTATCACATACATTTGCACAGCGTTACTGACATACTTTCAACTTTGGCTGTGGTGCTGAGCACTTACACTTTGCAGTTTACACAATCTATGCATTTTGCTCAGGTGATCTATGGCTATTGGGTGAGTCGTATGGGCATCTCGAAAGAAGGTCGGCCAATGAATTTTGTGAGCCACTTATGTGTTTTACATCGAAGCTAAAGTCCTGCAAAAGAAGTGACCATCTGGCCACTATGTGGTTACTTGGCGAACCTCGAGTGATAATAGTCAATGGGCTATTGTCTGTCTCTACAATAAAGTGTTTTCCTCAAAGAAACCTTGAAAGTTTACGACCCGAGAAAACCAAAGCGAGTGCTTCAAGTTCCGGCGTGCTGTAATTCCGTTCTGTAGCTTTCAGCTTACGGCTGACATAATAAACAGGGTACAATATTTGATCGTGTTCTTGAAGCAGTACCCCTCCAATCGCTACGGAGCTCGCACCACATCTTAATCTGAAAATAGCGTTAAGATCAGGTAATTTGAGAATAGGTTCACTAGAAAAATAAGATAATACTTTAGAGAATGCAGGTCGTAGGCATTCGCTGTTCACAATAACATTAGGTTCTTTCTTTGTTAGTAAATTAGTGAAACATTCGGTCAATTCAGCAAAATGAGGAATGCATTGTCTGTAGTAATTTAGCAGACACTTCGCAACTCTTTCTTAGTTGTCGGAAGCGACAATTTTAGAATTTTGGACATGATGTTATTGTCAGTTGACATAAAGCCATTTGAGATTTTGTAGCCCAAAAATGAAATTTCTTGATAGGCTATGTCGACTTTAGATGGTTTCACTGTTAGTCCGTGTTGTCTGATTCTGTCGAATGTCTGCTGTAATGCTGTTATGTGGTCTGTCATGTTCTTTGTCAGAAAAAATAGTACTGTAGTCTTGCAACAATCGTCTGCAACTGTCAGTCTGTGTCTGTGTCAGGTTAGGATTGACCTTTATGTCCTGCAGGTTGGCTGGCGTGTCAAGTGATGGTGTCGGTATTTCGTCAGTATCGTCGTCATCTGTTTGATCTACTATTGTCGTGCTTGCTGTAGTTTCTACTTGGTCCTCGTCCCTGTTGTAATATGGTTTAAGCAAGTTAATGTGGAATATCTTGTGTTTGTCCCTAACTGCAATATCGTAATCTACCGTCGAAATTTGTCGTAACACTTTGAACGGTCCTTGCCATGAGTCCGTCAGTAACTGTCTGTCACTTGGCAATAGAAGAAGAACGTCCGGTCCTGGCGTCAGTGTTATCGTCCTGTTTCCTCTGTTAGCGTACTGTCGGTAGATGGCACCTGATTGTTTCAGTGCCTCTTTGGCTAACACACAAGATTTCATTATCCTATCACGCAATGATGTTACATGTTCATACGATGAAATGGGTTTGTGTATAGTTTCACTTTCAATCAACATGGAATGGTACATAGATAATGGACCGCGTGGTTTGACACCATATACAATTTCAAATGGTGAAAACCCAGTGCTGGAATGGGGCACTTCCCTGTATGCAAACAAAATAGCAGGTAAATAAGTATCCCAGTCTTCAGGATGTTCCTGAGTAACTTTTGAGAGCATGTGCTTAAGATCCCCATTGATCTTTTCAATGATACCCGTTGAGTGGGGATGGTAAGAGCTGTTGAAACACTGTTTTACCCCCAACATTTTAGTAAAGGCTTGAGTGGCTGATGAAATGAATTGACTTCCCCGATCTGAAAGGATGGTATCAGGGAAACCTACCCTCGCAAAAATATGAAAGAAGACTTCCATGATGTCCTTGGAAGTTATATTTTTAAGAGCAATGGCTTCTGGCCACCTACTACAGATGTCAATTGTCGTTAGAATATATTTATTGCCTCTGGATGTTATGTGGTTAAGAGGACCCACTATATCGACCGATATCTTTTCAAACGGTCTGCTTGCAAAATCTGTGATTTGCAGTTCTGCTTGTGCGTGCTTACCCTTTTTGACAAGCTTCTGGCAGATGTCACAACTTCTGCAATACTGTTTGGTATCACTGCAGAATTTGGGCCAGTAGAACTGAGTATGTAACCTTGCTCTCGTTTTAGCGTAAGCCATATGCCCTGCAAATGGTATGTCATGCGCTAGATGTAATGCTTGCTTGCGGTTTTCTGACGGTAGCACCGTTTGTTCTGTAGTTTTAGAACCTTTGGTATAGTACCGTGTCAGAATTCCATTCTTCAGAGCAAAATGCCATCTAGCGTTCTTTGTTACGCGTGACTTTTGGCTTATTAATTTAAAATATGTCTGCAAAGATCGATCGGCTTTTTGGGCTGTTATAAATTTCTCCCTGGTTGTTTCAGGAGATGTTACAACTGGGCTTACCATTTGTAAAGCCTCTGTCTGATCGATTCGATCTTGCATTTGAGCAGCAGATCTAGTTACTGCATTTGTAATATCAAGGTTATCAATCACATTACAAATAGGTGTTACATTCAAACTACTACATTCATGTGCTGCCGTTAAAGAATTGGCATACATGAATTCATATACAGGTGGTAATACATCATGAACAGTGATTGGAGATGAAGGTGACATAGTATTATCAATGTTACAAGTGACAGTGGATGTAATACTGTCATGTGGCATATCATTTACTTCCGGAAGGTTACCAATTATAATATCTCAACACGGGTTGGTCAGTGCTGCACATTTGACCATCCCTGTAAGAAATGGTGTATCTATATATGCCCATGCAAGAGGGTATTTCTCGATGTTACCTGAGAAAGTTCTGCATGTAACATATTTACCAGTATACTATGAAGGTGAGATATAGTCCCTCTTTAAACCAATAAGGGTACTTCCGCTGTCATGTAAGACAGTGGCAGCTTTACCGTTAACATACTCATGGTGGATGTTTAATTTCCCTTTAGAGTTAATGACTAGGTTGGCTTCCTCATTGGTAACTGGTATGGAATGGCCGCATGTTAAAACGCCATCCTCATGAAAACGGTCACAGATGGTACATTTTTCAAGGTGAAATACATCAATAGAATTTGCAGCATTTACAGGATGATTTTCAACAGTTTCCTCATCTGAGGAAGAGCTATAAAACATGGCTGCATTAGCCTTTCTAGTCATTTGCTTGCCTTTACAAGAATCGCGCCAGTGGCCATATGCTTTGCAAAGGAAGCATTTGGTGAGAAGTTTATAGCACTTTCTTTCCCTATCTTGCTTATTCATGTAATTCTGCAAGTAGGTGAGGTATCCAGGATGTTTATCACACATTTCATTTTCATTGTGTGTTAAATTGCAATGTCTGCACTGATAGTATTTCTCAGAGGGTTGCTTATAGGGTTTCTGTTTACTGTAGGGCACTGACTTTGGTTTATTATATGTAGCTGCTGCTACAAAGTCTGTGCTTGTCAATCCAATAGTGAAACAGTGTTTGTTGGCTGTAAAATACCCTGAGCCACAACTCTCAATCTGCTTTACACTCTCACACTGACATTCCAATAGAAATTTCGAAAATGGTGGTGGGAGAGATGTAATAATTTTATCTCTCAAGATAAGATCTTTCAATCTATCAAAACTTCCATTCACTTTGGGTGCTGACAGCCACTTTGTAAAAATATTCTGTACTACTGAGATGTAGTCAGAGAACGTTTGTGTGGGTTTAGGTGACAATTTACTAAACTGTTCTCTGTAGCCTGCTTCATCTAACAGGAAATGAGACATGATTTTAGACTTAATATACTGATAGTCTTCTTTCAGCTCTTTGGGGATGGTCTCTATCACTTTCAGAGGTTCCCCAGAAATACTTCTCATACATATAATGTTCCATTTAGTCTCTGGGATCTGGTAATGCTCCATAATGCATTCAAAGTTTTGGGTGAAGGCTGCTATGCAGTCGCCCGTGGTGAAACTTTTAACGATCCCCTGGTACTTCTTGTATTGATTTTCTTTGTCTAATCTGTCAGACTTTCTAACATCCTTCTCTGTTGACGTCTCAGCTTTCAGCTGTTCAATATTTATTTGTGCTTCCAATTCTTCCCGTTTACTCTGGGCAAGGATTTCAGCTTGTTTTAAAGCAGTATCAGCTTCTATCTGCTTAAGTTTCAACGCCAAC
>OY992884.1:97352596-97410096 GCA_963921405.1 Cepaea hortensis | reverse complement strand
GGGTTCTGATGTATGTAGTTTGGTTTTTCTTACAGCACTAGAAGTATATTGCTATTTATACTGTGGCGCATATATTACCCAAGCGCTGGTGCGGATACCTGGCCTTTTTACGTGGCGAAAGTGAGCGATGGCGAATACATATTATACATTTATTACTTATGTGATCACGTTTCTGTGCCGATACCTATCTGCCTGGCGACGCTGTGATCTTCTCACTGTAGCTATTTCTATTATTATCTTATGTTCTGTTTAAGCTCTTCCACTCTGCACAATCTGTAAAAACTCACGATTTAGAACACAACTAAACATTTCCTCACAAACAAAACACGGGTGTATTTAATTACTGTATTGACTCCAAATATTGTACAGTGTCCATTATCATTTATACCACACTCACCAATCGTACCCAATACTTAGAGTCTACACAACTTCTAAATATAACTAATATTGTAGCGGCTCATTGTGTGGCCGTGACTACTTGAAAACGAGAACCTGGCCCGCACTTGACAGTGGTTGAAACCCAATTGATTGAAGGTGACGCTTCCTTTCACGGAGCGTGCCTAGCGCTTGTCACCCTCTTGTGACCATGCTCGTGGTGGGTCACTTTCACTGTTTCCTCGTAAAGACCGCACTTTCCCCCCAAATCATTCCACGATCTATCCTCTACAAACACGATCATGGCACTACCTACCTACCTACCTACCTACCTACCTACCTACCTACCTTCCTACCTACATACCTACCCCTGCCTTTCTGTACGTCTGTCTGAGTTCCTGTAAGAAGGTCTGTCTGCCTGTATGTCTGTTTGTATATATTATGCTGTCTACCTGTCTATGAAATTAATTGTTGCTGGTAAAGGAAATCACAAGAACCTTTTCCACGCCAGGAGGTATATTGGGTAGATGGTAATATTCCTGGCTTGTAAAGACCAATCAACTCTAAACGCTTGGTGTGCTCATTAACAGGACTGTCGCCTTTACTGCCAAGACCACTTCCAGGTACACACTTTAGGCTAAGACGAATTGTGAGACGAAAGCAATTTTTATTAATATACGCTTAGGTGGAGGGTTTGAACATACGAACTCCTGACAGTCCGGAAAACTGTGTTGGTGGCAATGTCATTAATATTTTAATCTGGAACATGTATGTGAAGCAAATATTAACAAAAGCAACATAATATAAACACAAAGCAGTGAATTTCATCATTACAGTATCATCTTCATTTTTTGTTTCTTTTCTGTTTCGTCTTCTGCGTCTTTTACTGTTTCTTCTGCTGCATCAGAAGACAAAGGTGAAGAAGAAGAGCAAAATAAAAGAGCAGATGAAGAAGAAGAAGTAGAAGCAGAAGCAGAAGAAGAAGAAGAAGAAGAAGAAGAAGAAGAAGAAGAAGAAGAAGAAGAAGAAGAAGAAGAAGAAGAAGAAGAAGAAGAAGAAGAAGAAGAAGAAGAAGAAGAAGAAGAAGAAGAAGAAGAAGAAAGAGAAGAAGAAACAAAGAAGAAGAAGCAGAAGAAGAACTCTTGCATCTGTCGATAGTGTAATGAAGTCACTTCCCTACGCAGTGATATGGTAATATATGTTCAACATTTATTTTTATTATTTCATTGTAGGTGTTGACCACCTCTCGTACAACCACCGAAATGAGGAACGTCGAGGTAAATATTATGTTTAACTCCCGAGCGTCATGCACGACTTTGATTGTTTATTGTGCTCTGCCATTTGTCATCATGTTTTGCGTTCTTTGCTCCTGACATGCTTTAGATTGTCATCTTCAGTCTTACCTTTATTGTTATCTTTGGTCTTATCTTTATTGCTATCTTTGGTCTATCTTTGTTATATTTATTCTATCTTTATTGCTATCTTTGGTCTATCTTTGTTATATTTATTCTATCTTTATTGCTATCTTTGGTCTATCTTTGTTATATTTATTCTATCTTTATTGCTATCTTTGGTCTATCTTTGTTATATTTATTCTATCTTTATTGCTATCTTTGGTCTATCTTTGTTATATTTATTCTATCTTTATTGCTATCTTTGGTCTATCTTTGTTATATTCATTCTATCTTTATTGCTATCTTTATTGCTATCTTTGGTCTATCTTTGTTATATTTATTCTATCTTTATTGCTATCTTTATTGTTATCTTTGGTCTATCTTTATTGCTATCTTCAGTTTTATCTTTATTATTATCTTAAGTCTTATCTTTATGTTATCTTTGATCTTATCTCTATTGTTGTCGTTGTTCTATATTTATTGTTATTTTCAGTTTTAACATTATTGTTATCTTTGGGTCCAATTTGTATTACTATCTTCATTCTTATCTACATTATTATCTTCATTCATATCTTTACTGTTATTTTTAGTCTTATCTTTATTGTCGTCTTCAATCTTATCTTTATTGTTATCTCCATTCTTTGCTTTAATGTTATCTTCATTCTTATCTTCATAGTAATCTTCAGTCGTATCTTCATTGATGTCTTTTGTTTCATTTGTATTATTATCTTCATTCTTATCTTTGTTGTTTTCTTCATTCTTATATTTAATGGTATCTCCAGTTTTATCCTCATTGTCATTGTATATTTATTTGTTATCTTCCTTCTTTCTTTATTGTCATTGTGACGGAAAGCATTGAATAAAATCAGAATGAATCACTCATTCTACAACAAAGATTTAAAAAAGAAGAGGATTGAGATGGTAGAAAAAATTTCACCACAATGCTCTACAAATCTATGACGCAAAATTAGTAGTAGACTGCCGTCGCACAAAACGAACACGGTCTGGGGTCTACAAAGATTGTAAAATCGCAAATCTGACACGATTTCTGTTCACCCGCGAAAGGAGCTGCAAGGTGTAATGACACTTGACACATTTTGGCATTAAACAAAATGACGACACATACCGCCGGGTTAGCACGGCGAGACAGAATTCAAGACTGAGGGGAAACTTTTAACCGAACTAATGTGCGAACTGACTAACGGCTGGTTCAGGATACCTGACACCTATTTGCTAAACGCCGATGAGAAGTTCAAAGGCCGGCCAACAGGGAAGGGCGATAGTCAAACTTGGGTATATATACTAGGGCTTGGGAATCCTGTATTAGATCGTCGCCTGAAAGAATAAGGTAAAGACCGATTTTTATATATAAATATAATTTGTCGATAAGTCTTGTGCCAGAGAGTTACTCTTGTGCTTCTGGCAATGAGCACCCTGTTGTTCTCCAGGAGTGATTCTTAACTGACTGGTGGTAGTATCAGCCTTTCTGCCTTCTATACATCTCCACATATATATCACATAACAGTCAACACCACTTTAACACTGACTTCTTCATAACACGACAGCTGCATCAGTTTTCACACGGTGTATTATGTCTTTCTTTAAAACAATGTCTAATCAGTGTCACTAAAACAATAATATTGTACTCGATCTCTGCAATCAACATCTGTCGCTCGATCTATCAAATGACATCGAAATTCGACCACAGTTTCACAAACACTGCATCTACACAAAAGTGGTGGCTAGATAGACGTCTGCCATTTGCCATCTGCAGTCCGACCTCGAACGCGGTCCAGACGTGAATGAGCTCTCAAGGACCCGTGGTCCCCTTCTCGAACATCCGCCTTGCTATCCTCACGCAAAGCGTGATTCAGAATCTTCTCACCTTTCACGTCTTGTCACTGGAATGTGCAAGACTCTAGGCTACCTGTACTCAATAGTCATAGACCTGACTCAGGTCTATGGCACTTTGATTTTTTTGCTGTTTAGAATTTCCTATGGGATTTATTTCCTAGTAACCATTCAGCTAAGTAACAACAGTCTCTACATCTGTGGAGTTTCATTTCCTCTGTCCGATGTATGTCACTTCAAATAGAGCTATTATTTGCTCATGTTGTTATTACTATGTTTCTTTTATTCTTACCACACAAGTGGGAATATCATGATATGCAAAGACTAGTTTCTATGAATGTTTAAAAAAAAAATTAAAATCTTAATATACGGAATGTGTATGATGTTTAAAATAGTTATAACACACCCACTAGGGCGAATGTTTGTTGCGCTATTGTTATGAGTAGCTTTCTTGATGCATATTGATTATTGTTGTAGTGTGTTTTAGATATAACATGTTATTCCATGGTGAATGTTATAGGATATTATCATGGTTGTGTTTGAAGCATAGGTGTTGTGGTGCATACAATACCCAAACTATGTGACGGGTATATGGTGTGCGTAACCCTTACATGGTGAACATGTGTCAGTCGTAACTCACATGAGGCCGACGCAGAGACTGATCATTGACAGGTAAGCCCGAAGGTCAGGCATTCTTATATTAACACCACTGAACCCTTAATCTGGTGAACCAACTTTGGTGAAGGAGCGGCTGCAAAGAAACCTTGTGTCTGAATTAGAGACGTGGACGTAGACACTCCATACCTCATGACGTGACCGATAAGGTGAAGGCAGCAAGTGTAACGACGGGACCTGTTCGACTAGGGAAAATTCTATCCGACCCGACAGAGTGAGAGAGATAGGGAGAAGAGGACAGAAAGAAAAGAGAGAGAAAGAGAGAGAGAGCGAGAGAGAGAGAGAGAGAGAGAGAGAGAGAGAGAGAGAGAGAGAGAGAGAGAGGAGTGTAAAGGCGGTAAACCTAGATGAGAGACATTGCCAGATATTACCACTATGTTGGTATATGTATAGATATGTGTATATATATATATATGATTTTATGTGTGTAGATCCTAGAGGCCAGTCTCCCTGGCGAAGGGGTCAACGACTTTATCCAAAATCCCGTATATCCACGCGAGGAACACAACTACGGGGTATGTGAGCCGGTCGCTCAGAAAACAATGGCAAATTACTGAGCGTAGTCTTGCAAGGAACATCAACAGCAACTGAAAAATGCTTGTGTTGACTGCAACGTCTGTAAGGGATATGCAACTTCGAAAAAAAAGGATCCTAGAAACTATACATTCTTGGTCGTCTCTTTCTAGCTCTCAACCAGAGCGCCAGGTTATACGATCCTGTTCAGTAGTAATGAGGAGAAACTTGGTGGCGAATAAGACTTGCATTTGCAAAGAACTCTGTCCCAGCTGACCCAAGGCGAAATCTCATTCTGAAATATGTATTCCTGTCATACATACAAGTAACATTTTAAGTTACGTAATTTATCGTACATGTTGATGTTAAATCATATTATTGTTTACATGATTACATGCGACTATCATTTCATATCATTGGGTCATTGGCACCTTGTCGTCTTGACATATGACAGTTTGTTACATTGTACTTCAAAGAGGCTTAATAACTACAACCCATGACGGTGGCGAATGTGACTGATACTACCTCTCCATAGCACAAAGCCTGGGCTAGAATATAGTGACCATGTGTTGCCCATGCAGCATGAACCCTCTCTTGGCCTGTCTAGTTAACACCACAGGAATAGTAAAACCAATACATCTGGAACAAGACAAGCTGCAGACACTGCCGGATCAGCAAAGCAATGCTCTAACTGTCCACCTGTCGGAACTTCGATTCTATACCAGCTGCCAACCAAGGCATAGGGCCTGGTCTGCCCGGCCATGACATTTTGTCGTTAGGTTGCATTTCCTCGCACCAGAATAAGGCTTGCATCCTCCCAATTGCGCTCTTCCGCTCGAAGCCGTTGGCACAATGTGGGGTGTCGGGTTTGGTAAGCGCCGCCCAACATTCGGCGCTAACAGAAAGCAGGTAGTATCGTCTACTGTTATACAGTAGCTCAGTCATGTCTGACTGAGACCTGACCATGACTATACCTAGTATATATGAATGTGTTATGTCTTGAAATCACCATTTCACTGTCATCATACCTGTGGCGAGAATGGTGTGGGATACCCATTCTTGCCATTATAGATCTTGAATTGGTTCTCCTGTCAGTCCCATTATAGTTTTCCTACAGCCCACTTCACACCATGGACACTTGAAAACAAACTAACTATAGGAACTATCTAACACAGTTAGGAAACTAACAAGTCACATTCCAGTAACAACAAAAAGAACATTTATTAGAGATTCCCTCTTTTAGAACAGTGACACTGACAATTTACATAAAATGGCTTCATGTAGTGAATAGGCCGGTTAGCATATGCATCACGGAAACTTTTGACATGAGTGCAGATATGTTCGTGACAGTCAATGTTAAGATCAGTATGAGACCTAGTCCACCTGCAGGTTGTAGTTGTCCTCCCCGCTAGGTACTAGGCTGGTGGTAGGTGGATCGTATCTCTGTAATGGCCCGGGTTGTATGTACCGGCATATGAGGCGTCTCCTCAGGGGTAACTTCATGGCACTAACTCGGAATGGCTAGGTAGCTCTTAACTTACTGGAGAACTTCAATTATGGCTCTTTATAGCACCATATAGGCAGAAAAGGGGGGATCCTGGGACAAGAACAAGATAGGTGTACTCATCTATACAGACCAAGACTATACTATTCGCATGACATACATCTTCCCCCCTTCTGTCGGTTTCTCAAATCCTTTTGGGGAAGCCCACTAGATTAGGCCTGTCCAACCAGACATCTTCACATTTATAGTATGTCCCACAAAGAATGCCTTAATTCACGATCAATTATTTTGAAAACTGTCTGTTGCATCGTTATGAAATTTTTCCAGCCGTCTTACATTTACCCCCACCCAAGAAATATGTCTTTGATAGGTCCAAAAAAAAAAAAAAACTTAAATCAACGAAAGCGGTGACATTTCTTTGATGTTTTGCTGAACAACTAGAGATTTCTCGCTACCAAATTTATGTTTACAGTAATGGAAGCACCGCCAATTCAGATGACACACAAGGCGTATCCGGATTCGTACGGGAGTGGGTGCAATGAAATAACTAGCTTAAAAGTCGACAGGGTCGGCTGCATTGCACCGGGTTTTTATCCCATATGGCTCAGTTTCTTTCCGCAGCGCGGAAATCGTCGCACAAAGCACGAACTCCGTAGCTCCAGTGACGACCCTCGGGAGTCTCCGAAAAAATGCACTCGTGAAATGAAGGACGCGGCCCGCAATCGAACATACAACCTTCGGAGCCAGAGTCAGACGGCTTGACGACTTCACCACGGAGAATCCCGAGAGGGATGCAATGTGTAATATTAGTAAAGACAGAGAATTTACAGAGGCACGGTATGAATAATTTGTAAATTAACAGGAAAGTAGAAGGAATATATTTCTTACCTTATTTTTCATTTCCTTCTTGTTTCTTCAGCTGTTGGTTAATAAAGTGTACACAAGTATTCATGTTAGCTTTTTATATCGAGTTCGTGAAAGCTTCCTAATAGCTGTGCGTTAATGTGCGTATGGAGTGACCAGAAATGATACCGTAATTTAGTCATCATGTTTCAATTTTTAAGGATCTGTTCAGCTGTCTGTGTAGTTTGTTCACACGTACACATGGGTGACAGACCCGCTTTGAGTCTTCGTGAAAGACTGTATACTCTGCTGTGTACCGTTCAGAGACGGAACATGATTACCTGTTTTGCACTATGAAAATAGTTGTCAATGTCTCTGTAGTGGGCTTTCTTCTTAACGACCAAGATGTTGGTCCTCTTTTCATTGAAGTTTATAGATTGATTCGTATGCACGTGTGTTGTCCCCTAATTTTAGAACGTGTTTGCTCTCACGTTTCTTGTTATGCCACAATGTTGATTGATTGATTGATTGATTTAGGATTCGACATCACAGCATTCGGGGCATTCCCATAAGTGCTCCGTCCCCATCCTCAGCAGCCAGCGAAGAGTTCCAACACTAATAGTACCAGTAGCAATCTGATTATAAGTTCGTCTCGCCTTTCCTCTGAGCGTTGAGCGTCGGCCAGATCCCTTCGTCACTCCTCGTTGTCTCATTCTTGCCAGACCATGGTAATCCATTTGCTCCTCCGAGGTGTGCACGTGCTCCCACAAGGCCGCAACCACGTCTGCCTTGTCATATATCAATACTCCACCAAGTTCTGCAGAGCCAGCCAATCTTTCCGCCTGTTCATTTCCCAGCACACCGGCATGCCCCGGAGAAAAGATCCAGGCGATGCTTGTCACCCGTGACCTCCGAATCGAAGCAAGCCACTCCGCACGAAGTCTGCCCGTCCTCACCCTCGTCAGCATGCTTTCTGAGTCAGTTACAATCACGATGTGTGTGTGTGTGTGTGTGTGTGTGTGTGTGTGTGTGTCGTATTCTCCATCCAGCGGAGAGCCGCAGTGACTGCCTCCACTTCCATTCTTAAGCTGGATGTTGTGGTATCATATGCCAGGCTCTCCTGCCCCAAACATCGACCATTAGCTTTGGTTATGAACCCCCAGCCACTTCTCTCACCTGTTGACACCGAACCATCTGTGTAGATAATCACATCACTCGAGTGAGCATTGTCTTGAATTAGTTGCTGGATTTCCTCTTCCGTGGCCCCTGCTGGTCACTCCCTGCACTCCCGGCTTAATGTGATTATAACTCTGCACAAGTCTGACTGCTCCGCTGGCACTCTGACCCACTCCTCTCCACGATTAATGTTCTCCAAGGGGCACACCTGTCTGATCGTATCCTCCGCCTGAGCCATCCATGATTTCCCTCTTATCAGTCGCTGACCCTTAACTGCGTCCAGCGCCTCATGCAGTGGGTGGTCTGTGTCTGCAGCTACTCTGAGGTATGCCTTCGCCTGCATCACCTTGAGCCTACCAGCAACACTCGGCAGACCACGGATGTAACGCATACACATTACTAGGGTGTCTCTAGTGCATCCCAGAATGACCCGCATAGCTTCGTTCTGTATGCGCTCTAACTTCACCAGCTGACTCTCTGAGACAGTGAGCAGACCTAATCCATAATCAATTACTGCGAGGATCAAGTGCTGGTATAGTTTGAAAAGCATTCTCTGCTCTGTGTCCATTGCAGCCATAGTTTTAAGTGCATTGAGTCCCTTTTGAGATCTTGTCACGACCGTCTCCACATGGTCCTTGAAGGATAGGCTCCTGTCAAATGTGATCCCCAGATACTTCAGTTTGTTCTCTCTGCTGACATTTCTACCATCTATCGCGAGGCTTGGGACATCAGCTCTTACAATCCTGTTGTCCAGAGAGCACCACAAAACAGCCGCCTTTTCCGGGTGGATGACAACACTCATTTCTGTGCACCAGTCAATCACTTTATCTACTGTCGCCTGTAACTCCTGGGCTGTTTGCTCCCTACCTCTACCCTGCCTATATGCAAGAATATCGTCTGCAAATGTTAGTATTCTTCCAACCCCTGGTGCTTCTAGGTTTGCAATCTTGCTCGTATACACATAAAAAGCCCCGGTGAGACTGCAGATCCCTGTGGCAGTCCCGGGGTTAACATATGTGGCTCTGAGGTCCATGCGCCCAGACGGAGAGCAACCCGACGAGAGTGCAGGACGGCTGCTATCCAGTTCACCAACCAGGGATTGACCCCCTTCTCCATCAGTGCGGTCATCCAAATATCATATCGAACTCTATTGTACGCATCCTTGAGATCAAGCGCTACCGCCATCGTTTCCTGTCTACTCTGGAACCCCTCATAAACATCAAAGGTAAAAGTGGCTGCATTTGACCAGGTATCTTTTCCTGGCCTGTAGCTCCCCGGGCCCCTTGGAAGAAGCTTCCCCCTTTCTAAAAACTCTTGCAGCTTGACAGCGACTCTCTTCTCTAGAACCTTCCCTAATGTATTTTGAAGGGTGATGATCCTAAAGCCGCTAAGATTTGACATATTATGCCACAATTTGTCAGTTTCCACCGCAATATTACTCTTCTGTTGGTATTCAATGCGTTTAGTGTGTGTGTGTGTGTTTTTATTTTTCAATACAGTTGTTTGTCACGGCTGAGGGCTTGTGGAATTGAAAATTCTTCACTGTAGAATACAAACTGTTGCCATTGACATCATGCTGATGCTGTAATGTTTAGAGCCTGCAATTCGTCTGAATAGTTGGAGCACAATATCCCAGTAAGTGTGTACGTAGATTAAGGTCTGCGATCTGCTCAGACCTTAATCTGTGTCGGACGATTCCAGTAGGTTGATGATTACTCTCGGTTGCATAAAATTCAATCCATCCTTTCTCCAATAGTCCTCTTCCTCTTTCAACACATGGTCCTCACATTTTTTCCAGTAACTTTTATCAATATTTAATAGCGCGGACTGGTTGTCAGACAGACAGACAGACAGACAGACAGACAGACAGACAAATGGACAGACAGACATAAAGGTAGGTAGGTAGGTAGAAATGTAGGTGGGTGGGTGGGTGGATGGATGAATGAATGGCTGGCTGGGTAGCTGGCTGGCTGGCTGGCTGGGTAGGTAGGTAGGTAGGTAGCTAGCTAGCTAGCTAGACAGACAGACAGACAGACAGACTGACAGACAGACAGACAGACAGACAGACAGACAGATAGATAGATAGATAGATAGATAGATAGATAGATAGATAGGTAGGTAGGTAGGTAGGTAGGTAGGTAGGTAGATAGATAGATAGATAGATAGATATATAGATATATAGATAGATAGATAGATAGATAGATAGATAGATAGATAGATAGATAGATAGGTAGGTAGGTAGATAGATAGATAGATAGATAGATAGATAGATAGATAGATAGATAGATAGATAGATAGATAGATAGATAGATAGATAGATAGATAGATAGATAGATAGATAGATAGATAGATAGATAGATAGATAGATAGATAGATAGATAGATAGATAGATAGATAGATAGATCCCCGCCAGGAGCTGGGCGAAAACGGGCCGAGTCAGCTAGTTTATTTCTATAATCACGTTTCATGAAAGAACCCCCATTGGAGACACCTCTGAACAATACCATTTAACTCCGCGCTGTTTGTGCCAAAACGAAAACCGAGACACAATTTCAAAAATAGCGGGGGTGTGTCTTGCTGAAGCTGTAATACTCTTAAAATGATGGTATTAATCCCGGAGCCGTAAATTATATACCGCATATAAACAAACATTAAAATCTGCTGTACAATCTCCAGAACAAAATTTTTTTGTTGGGTGGACATAACGATAAGGTTATATGCTAAATCTCATCATTTTCCCTCAGTTATTTACTGAGATATTAAATTTTATATTGGGGCAACCAAAAAACAAACAAACAAACAAACAAACAAACACACACACTATAGACTGGATAAAAGTGGTTTTAAGGCTTCCTAACCTTTATTCCCAGCTCCCTGGGATTTTAGTCTAAGTCTATTTTGGATTTTGACAGAAGGCAAATCCTAAGGTCCTCAGATAGAGTTCGCATGTGAGTGAGGTATGACAACCTGGATCAACAGTCAATATTTCAGACAGAAGTCGAAGAGTATAATTCAGATGCTCTTGACGCATATTCTCTTCCTAATTAGAAGGTTAGGGAAGAGTGTACTAGTCCTGAATTATATATTTAAGATATCCTTCAAGGTTCTCCATCTTGTAAAGATATCCTTAAAGGTTCTCTATCTTGTAAACAAGGCTGAAGAAGCGGGTAATAGGTGCATCTGTAATTCGGATAAATGTTATCGAAGTGACAGAAAGGCATAGATAAATAAAAAGGGGGTGAGGCTGTTGAGTTGAGTTAAGAACCGACATCACAGCACTCAGGACATTACCATACGTGCTCAGTCCCCCCCCCCCGTTCAACAGCCAGCGAAGAGTCATACCACTAATCGTTCCCACCGCTATCTGATTAAAGATTCTGCTGGTGAGCTCCCGTGTGTTGCCGGGGCCCATAAGGGAAGCAAAGAATAGCAACACTGTAGCCTACCTCGCATGTCGTAAGAGGCGACTAAGGAGGCTTGATGGTTCCGTCGCCCTGCTACTGAGTGAGTGCGTGGCGCGACACTGTGAGCTGTGAGTTTCGTGTGAAATGCTTTTGAATCTGCCTGAGGTTGTTTCGAACGTGACTGCATGTTCGGAGTGATGGCATGTCTCTATGTCCCAGAGTTGACCGGTTTTTGCGTTATGCAGAAATGCGTGGCTGCTGGGCTTCTGGTTGACAGCAACTGCCATCAGCGATGAACTGTATTTTCGTGGACTGTGTGGGTGAACATCTAGGAAAGATCCAGATAGGAAAATTACTGCCGATTCCATCAGAGATGAACTGGGTGTTTCGTGGGGGACTGGTGTGTTGACATTCTGATGGCGGTATTATGCACAGTGTATCTGTGCGGGCTGTTGTTTGTCGAGACTCCTGTCTTTTCCACTTTTCACATTGGCAGTGGGGAGCGTTTTGTGTGATATTCACTGGCACAAGAACGGAGCATAATGGGAACAATCCGTTGCTGTGAAGTTGGAATTGCGACTAACTAACTAACTAACTATCTCCTGGTGAGGCTGCGTTGGCTTATGTTGTTAGTGTACACCGAGACATCATGTCTGGAGTTTACGACAATCCCGACATTCTTATCCCTCCAACAGTAGTGGGTGTGTCAGTGGGTTGATGGATCTCTATCTTAATGATCTCCTGATTTTCGGTAGAGGAGAAATTATGTTAAGTTGTAGGGCCGTCCCAAAGTATTTGGAGGTGCCCAATTATAGAACGCCGGTCTCCCTGGCTTAGGCGTTAAACGACTTTCTCCGTAATCCCGTTTATCCATGTAGGGTAACGCAGCGTGCGAGAATTGGTATCGGTTCTCGCCGCGTTGGTGACTTAATGGATAAGTGAGCCGGCCGCTCAGAAAGCAATGGCAAACTACTGGGCGTAATCTTGCCAAGAAACCAACAACAGCGGTAAAATGCTGGTGTTGACAGCGTTGTCCTGTAAAGGATATGCGAAAAACAAAATTTATAGAACAGAGGATATGAGTTGAATAATTATTCTAGTTCACTTTCTTCCGATCAGAAAAAAAAAAAACATTATGAGCATTAGTGTAGCAGCGAATGTCTCTGTCACGCCACATACTGATGATCTTTTATCATTAACTTTTAACTACCTGATGATTGTAGTTGAATTAAAGCTTGGTATTGCAGTACTATGATTTCAATAATTGTGTAAAACTTTATCACAACATTCCGAACTGTGCGGCTTTTCACTGTGGTAGTTTATACTGCTATTGTCCAGCCTTCACCCACCAGATTCCTCGCCGACCCAGTGAGAGCTCAATGTGTGAAAAGATGGCGAGAAAGTTGCCAGTATGGTTTTATACGTTTTCAACAACACAAATATATATATAGAATCATCAAAGTGCAATCCCCAGAATCCTCTTTTACGCATTTGAGACGCATGTATGTATGTATGTATGTATGTATGTATGTATGTATGTATGTATGTATGTATGTATGTATGTATGTATGTATGTATGTATGTATGTATGTATGTATGTATGTATGTATGTATGTATGTATGTATGTATGTATGTATGTATGTATGTATGTATGTATGTATGTATGTATGTATGTATGTATGTATGTATGTATGTATGTATGTATGTATGTATGTATGTATGTATGTATGTATGTATGTATGTATGTATGTATGTATGTATGTATGTATGTATGTATGTATGTATGTATGTATGTATGTATGTATGTATGTATGTATGTATGTATGTATGTATGTATGTATGTATGTATGTATGTATGTATGTATGTATGTATGTATGTATGTATGTATGTATGTATGTATGTATGTATGTATGTATGTATGTATGTATGTATGTATGTATGTATGTATGTATGTATGTATGTATGTATGTATGTATGTATGTATGTATGTATGTATGTATGTATGTATGTATGTATGTATGTATGTATGTATGTATGTATGTATGTATGTATGTATGTATGTATGTATGTATGTATGTATGTATGTATGTATGTATGTATGTATGTATGTATGTATGTGGGAGCTCTGCAGCGCGACATGGTCATGCCGTTTGCCTTGTATTCTGATTGTCGTGGGTTCATTAATGAGCCTTTTGTCCTTCAGAACGGATTGCCGTGTTTTTGAAGATTCATAGGGTTCACATTTGAAGCTATAGAATTCGTTGTTAGTGGGATTCTCTCGGCAGATGTCTTGCCATTAAATTGATAAAGACCAGGTCAGGTAGGATATAACAAAAACAAGTGTAGTTGATCTTTATCCCCTTTTATTTATATATCTATATTAATAGGCCTTAAGCATCCCCGTTTTTCTTTTCAACAGCTGTGACAAAACGTTGGTTTTGCTTGATTTTGTGCTGGGACTGATCACGTGAAGACCACTGTAAGTAGCACTGCAAAGAAATGTGAATTGCTGTTTCTCCAAATGATAAACCATATTATAGTAAGATTGTTTAAAGCCAGAAATGGAGCTGATATTTTGACACTCGCCTCTCCAACTGTCTGACCGTGTGTCTATTTGTCGGTCTGTCATGTATTTATTCTGCCTATTGCATACCTACAACGCAATTTGTTAATCAATAAACAAATCAATCCATGTATCTATCCATCTCATTGGAAGCACCTTTGGTAAGGATGACTCTCATGTACTTTTCAGGACCCAACCCCCCCCCCCCCCCCACTGGTCCAAGCCTGACACCCAGCTCACGCCTATGGATCCTAGTAGCTGTTTGCATGCGACAGCGGCCATAATAATAAAAATAATAACAAATAATATCAATAATAATTGTTATAATGCTATTCCTACTTATTTGCTAACATTTCAAAAATAGTATTCTTAATATTCGTAATAATTGTTATAATAGTACCAGTAGTTGTAGCAGTTGCAAAATTAATTGTATTAATATGCGTGTTAGTAGTAGTAGTAGTAGTAGTAGTAGTAGTAGTAGTAGTAGTAGTAGTAGTAGTAGTAGTAGTAGTAGTAGTAGTAGTAGTAGTAGTAGTAATAGGAGTAGTAGTAGTAGTAGTAGTAGTAGTAACAGTAGTAGTAGTAGTAGTAGTAGTAGTAGTAGTAGTAGTAGTAGTAGTAGTAGTAGTAGTAGTAGTAGTAGTAGTAGTAGTAATAGTATTAGTAGTTGTAATAGTATTAGTAGTAGTAGTAGTAGTAGTAGTAGTAGTAGTAGTAGTAGTAGTAGTAATAGTAGTAGTAGTAGTAGTAGTAGTAGTAGTAGTAGTAGTAGTAGAGGTAGTAGTAGTAGTAGTAGTAGTAGTAGTAGTAGTAGTAGTAGTAGTAGTAGTAGTAGTAGTAGTAGTAGTAGTAGTAGTAGTAGTAGTAGTAATTGTTGTTGTTGTTGTGGTATAAGTTATAATAATAGTAGTAGTCGTTGTAGAGGGGTACGGGGTGTCAGGCATTGGTAGCACCTTTGGTAAGGATGACTCTCATGTCCTTTTCACGACCCATCCCCCTCTGGCCCAAGCCTGACACCCAGCTCACGCCTGTGGCTCCTGGTAGCTGTCAGCATGCGACAGCGGCCACCCCCCGGGCAACAGCTGTGAGAGGCTGGCTAAACCAGGCGCTGGTAGCCGATTTGGTGTCAAACCAAGCGATGAACTAGGGTATGCCCACCCAACATGTGAAGACAGGATTCGGCAGACTGCGCGGAAGAAATCATTCTGAATCAACGGGCAAGACGGCGTTTGCCTGCAAAGCGTTGTGGAACGTAATGAGCACGGTAAGGCACGGTGAGCGCCCTGGTCATCCACTGCACCTGTATTCGTCTCCAGTCGTCTTGACTTGTCTTGCCACTGGACTCAGGTGGACTTAGCCGAGAGAGTGAGGTCGACGAATTGCGCAACTCTTCCTCACTTTAATCTAATTCATCGCGCAAGTCATTCTTCATCCAACGTCATATATCACCTTCAAGCACTGTGGCAATGGGCGAGCGGCAGGCGTGGGTACGCTGGCAGCCGTAGTCGCAGATCTTCACACAGGCGGCTCAAGCCATATGGTCGTCTTCTACTGACCGGAGCTGCAGTTGGATTCGGCAGCCCCCTGAGCGACTGGGCAGCCCTCTATAGGAACACAGTGGTCACCTCCATAGCATGAGGAAGGGGCTAGAAAAGGTGCCCTAAACATTGTCTGCTCCATCACTACCTAACCAGCTAGCCACGGTTAGTGGGTACCCTAAACTGCGGTCGGCATACAAAGAAAGAAAAAACAGGTAAAGCTAAAAGAGCAAACCATATTCCTTTAACAATTGGAACTTGGAATATATGCACCCTTCTTGATAGAGACGGTGCGTCGGGTCCAGAGAGACTAACAGCACTGATTGGGAAAGAGCTGGGCAGTTACAACATCGACATTGCAACCTTGAGCGAGACACGACTTGCAGAGTAAGGCCAAATCTGTAAAATAGGTGCCCGCTAGACATTTTTCTGGAGTGGAATGGAAAGCGAAGAAAGACGCCAATCCTGTGTGGGATTTGCCATTAGGTCGGCTCTGGTCGGCAAATTAGCTGGAGTTCCAAAGGTTATAAACGACAGGCTCATGACCATTAAATTGCCCCTGCTGAATGGAAGGAAGCATGAAACCATTGTGAGTGTCTACGCACCAACTATGACCAATGAAGATGATGTCAAGAACAAGTTCTATGAGGACCTGCACAATGTATTAACATCTGCTCCCAAAGGAGACAAACTTATACTCCTTGGGGATTTCAATGGCAGAGTAAGTACGGACACTACCTCTTGGAGTGGCATTATTGGAAAGCACGGAGTCGGAAATTGTAACAGCAATGGACTCCTCATTCTTCAGACATGGGCCGAACATGATCTCCTGATTACCAACACAATTTTCCGTCTCCCCATGAGAAATAGGACATCGTGGATGCACACTCGCTCGAAACACTGGCACCTCATTGACTATGTCATCGTCAGGAGGAGTGACAGACAAAACGTTCGGGTGACAAAATACATGTTTGGTGCCGAATGTTGGTCAGACCATCGTCTCATTATCTCGAAAATAAACATACTCATCAAACCACCACGGCGTCCTCAAGGGGTGAAAATGCAAAAAAAAAACAAAAAAAAAACAAAACCAAATGTCACCAGCCTAAGCAGCAAGAAAATGAAGCTGTCGTTTGAAAATATGCTGGAAGACCGCTTCAAGCCCAATGCTGCAGCTAAACAGGATGCAGAAACAGAGTGGAGAGCCCTAAATGACATAATTTACAACACTGCTATGGAAATCCTGGGTTCAACCCCCCCCCCCCCCCCCCCCCACCCGAAAGCATAAAGACTAGTTTGATGAAAATTCCAAAGACATCAACCAATTGCTGGCCGAGAAACATCTCCTCATGGCACATTTGAATGACCCGAAGTCAACAAAAAAAAAAAAGATGCCTTCAAGAACATTCAGAGAGTAGTGCAGCAGAAACGTCGGCACATGCGGGACTCCTGGCTGAGCAGCAAAGCTGATGAAATTCAAGGCTTTGCTGACAGACATGATATGAAAAACTTCTACGACTCACTGAAAGCGGTCTATGGTCCTACATCACCAGGCATAGTGCCCCACCTCAGTGCAGATGGGGGAACATTGATCACCGATAAGAAAGAACTCCTTCAACGCTGGGCAGAGCATTTCAGCAACATCTTAAATGCAACTTCCTTCTTCGATGATGAAACCATTAACTGCCTTCCTCAAGTTCCCACTAATGATACACTTGAATACCTGCCAACCATAGTGGAAGTAAACAAAGCCATCCAGCAACTCTCCAGCAGCAAGGCACCTGGTCCTGACTCCATCCCGGCAGAGATATACAAGGCAGGTGGGCCGGTCCTAACAGAGCAGCTTCACCAAGTCTTTACAAACATATGGGTGAACGAGACCATGCCACAAGATTTCAAGGATGCGTCAATAGTCCACCTTTACAAACGTAAAGGAAACCGCCAATCCTGTGACAACCACCGTGGCATCTCCTTGCTTTCAATTGCAGGGAAGATACTCGCCAGAATTCTTCTCAATCGTCTCACGGCCCATCTCGATCAAGGTCTTCTTCCTGAGAGTCAATGAGAACGAGGAATTGTTGACATGATTTTCGCTGCAAGGCAGCTGCACGAGAAATGTCAGGAATGCCACGCAATCTCGCAAAATATCTAGGCAAACCTTCTGGCCTAGAGAGACGACAGTGGAAGATAAACTCAATGGACCACTGTGTGAACTGAAAAAGACAGTTAAATTCATACAAGAGACATCATTGCAGATATAGATATATTTCAAGCGAACGAAAGAAGAAGAAGAAGAAGAAGAAGAAGAAGAAGAAGAAGAAGAAGAAGAAGAAGAAGAAGAAGAAGAAGAAGAAGAAGAAGAAGAAGAAGAAGAAGAAGAAGAAGAAGAAGAAGAAGAAGAAGAAGAAGACAGAATTTTTCCAGCTATGTTGACGAATGCCTTCGAGAACAACAACATTGGAATAGACATCAACTACCGCATGGAAGGAAAGTTCATTAGGCTGAAAGCTAAAACCAAAATTAACAGCGACACCGTCAGAGAGCTGCTGTTTGCTGATGATTGCGCTCTATACTCCAACTCAGAGGCAGACATGCAACACAATGTTTCAGCTTTCTCACATGCCTGTGCCAACTGTGGGCTCAATATCAACTTGGAGAAGACTATAGTTATGTACCAGCCAGTTCCAGGGAATAATCACACCGTGCCGAATACCAAAGTGAATGGTCATAGACTAAGTGTTGTGGACAAATTCACCTATCTTGGCAGCACTGTGTCACAAGCTGCCACAATTGATGATGAAGTGATTTTGCATGTGGATTAACTTTCTCTTTTACCAGTATCCCTCGAAATCAGGCGTAGCCACTCCGACTTCTGAGGTACTTGTAATTTACATCCCCAAGCAAAGACGAGAATAAGCATTTTAGTCCAGCTGACCTGTGTAGGGGTTAAACCCGCTAACACGTCATCATCACACCCGGATGTTTAAGATCAAGTGCTCATATCCTTTCGGCCACACAGTATCAGTTCACTGCCTCACACTCTTTACACTTTTTAGCCTTTAATATAATCAATCATTATCATGTGCCTCGCAAGCTGGCGTAGGCGTTCATGTCTCTCCCCAGATCTCGGTCCTTGGTGTTCTAAATTCTACCCTGCTGATGATATTTCTCCATGCCACCGTCTCAGCCCATCCAGCATCATTTCTCTTGGTCTACCTCTGTCTCTCTCTCTCTCTCTCCCCCCCCCCCCCCACCAAATCTTTCTAGTTATCACGATATTCTCCAATGCCTCTCTTCTTATCACACTACAAAAGAATGCCGTTTATCTCTTTCTTATACTAGTATATAACGTCCTAGTTCAGGGGTGGGCAAACTACGGCCCGCGGGCCGCATGTAGCCTGACAACAGATATTATGCGGCCCTCGAGGACATTCATAAATAAAAAATTTTACTTCGTTTTTATGTTATTTTGTTGAAGTTTACAGACTTTCATGTACCGTTAATGATTGTTTTAATATTTTTGATAACATTTCTTTCTAATTTTCTATTTTTGTAAACAGTCCTTAACCTTCATCTTGTAATGCTAAAATGCGAATTTATCGATTTTAATACAGAAAAATATTTATCGACATATAAAAATTTAATAAGGATGCTGCCATGCGAATTTCAACAAGTAAACTTGCCCTAGATTTCAAGAATATTGTCAAAAATTGCAATAGTTCCATACATCTAATTTGAAATCAACAATTGTAGTGACAATGAAGTCTGTGTCTAAATTAAAGCCATTGATAGAGAAGTTTTAAAAATGTATTACAATAAAAAATTGAAAAATCTTGTTAACAAATTAGTAAAAGATTTTGTCCATATTGTAAAATATAATGTGTAAGCGTATATGTATAATAAAATTACAATAATTAGTTATTTATACTGTTTAATAACCTATAAATAATTCATAATTACTTATTGTGATAGGTTGCTGTAAACAAAGTGGACATAATATATATGCGGCTCCCCAATAGCTTTACATTTGTCAATGTGGCCCTTCGCACAAAATGTTTGCCCACACCTGATCTAGTTCATTAGTCTCTTTAAGGCAATTGATATTCGCAACATTCGTCTCAAGAACCACATCTCCGTTGTATAACATCTTTTCCTTATTTGTACATTAACGTTGTTAATTCGCTGTCAATACAGATTTTATTTAACATTTAAGTATTGTCTCTATACATTTTATATAAAATCATTACAATAATTAATTTCGACTCTCTTTTCAAATTACAGGATCGCGCACCCTTCAAAGAAATCCAAGCAAACACACAGCTCGATAAACCTTCACAAGCTTTGGTCATGATTGGCATTATTAGAAAATAAACTAATTTAAAAACAAAAGTTGATTTGGAATAACCATTGTACAATAAAAATAAAGATTGAAAATTATCAGCATACCAAATACGAACTTGTCTTATTGATGTAATAACAGTGGAATAGATAGAAAAGGTTGATTTTATTTGAAAAGACGTAACATTAAAATAAATCAAATGATGTTTGTCCATCAAGAATGACGATGACCATTTCATTTCATCCAGTGGGTTTGGAGCCGTGAGTTTTAAGATGGCTGGTAAGGCCTATTTTGGCTCGAAATGTTCTTTGACGTTCCAGGAATAGGATGTCCTGCAGTGGTTTTCTGTCCAGCCTTGTCTTCACAGCTCTTGCAGTCCTGTTTACGTCACAAGTGACTACACCCTTGCGTAATGATGTACGCCACGAATTGCGGTCTTTGGCAGCAGTCTTCCAAGAGTCGTGATGAATTCCAAAAGCTTTTAGTGAGATCTTCAGAGTGTCCTGAAAGCGTTTCCTCTGGTCACGTTGGGAGCGTTTACCACGGCGCAGCTCGCCGTAAAAAAAATCGATTAGTGAGCTTGTGATCTGGCACGCGAGTCAAATGACCAGCCAAGCGAATCTGATTCTTTATTAGTAGAGTGTGGATATTGGGCATGGACGCTCATTCCAAGACTTCATTGTCTGGGATCTTGTCTTGCCATTCAATCTTTAATAGCTTCCTAAGGCAGACTGTGGAAATGGTTTAATTTCCTGGCGTGTCGCTGGTAGACAGTCCAGGTGTCTCAAGCATATAGCAGTGTGGATACTATGATTGCTTTGTAGACTTTCAGCTTTATTTGCAGGCTTATTCCATTTCTGTCTCACACATTTTTGTACTGTCTGCCGAAGGTCGCGCTAGCCTTGGAGTTTCTTGCATTCACTTCGCCATAAATTGTGGCAGATTGTGACACAGTGCTGTCAAGATAGGTGAACTTGTCCACAACACTTAGTCTATGACTGTTCACCTTGATATTTTGCACGGTGTGATTATTTCCTGGAGCTGGCTGGTACATAACTACAGTCTTCTCCAAGTTGATATTGAGTCCAAAGTTGGCACAGGCATATGAGAAAGCTGAAACATTGTGTTGCATATCTGCCTCTGTTTTGGCGTATAGAACTCAAACGTTAGAAAACAGGAGCTCTCTGGCGGTGTCACTGGTAATTTTGGTTTTAGCTTTCAGCCTTCTGAGATTGAATAAGTTTTCATCTATGCGGTAGTTAATGTATATTCCATTGTCGTTGTACTCGAAGGCATTCAACAGCATAGCTGAAAACATGAGGCTGAACAGTGTTGGTGCCATGACACAGCCTTGCTTCACTCCATTGGTGACAGGAAAGGACTTAGAAAATTCGCAATTATCCTGTTCTCTTGCCTGCATACCATCATAAAATAGCCGCACTATTTGGACACACTTTTGTGGACAGCCATATTTTGCATAATCTTCCACAGTCCCTCTCTGCTGACTGTATGAAAAGCCTTGGTGAGATCAATGAAAGTGTAGAACATTTTGGAGTTCTGTTTCTGACATTTCTCATGCAGCTGCCTTGCAGCGAAAATCATGTCAACATGTCAACAGTTCCTCGTTCTTTTCTGAACATTGACTCTCCGGATGAAAACCTTGGTCAAGACGGGTTGTGAGGCGATAGAGAAGAATTCTGGCGAGTATCTTCTCTGTAATTGAGAGCAAGGTGATGCCTCGGTTGTTGTCACATGATTGGTGATTTCCTTTAAGTTTGTAAAGGTGAACTATTGATGCGTCCTTGAAATCTTGTGGCATGGTATCGTTCACCCATGTGTTTGTAAAGACTTGGTGAAACTGCTCTATTAGAACCGGTCCACCTGCTTTGTAGATCTCTGCCGGAATTGAGTCAGGACCAGGGGCCTTACCTCTAGAAAGCTGGTGGATAGCTTTGTTTGTTCCCACCATATTTAGTAAATAAGCATGAGTATCATAAGTGGGGACTTGAGAAAGGCAGTGATGGTTTCATCTGTCTGCCTGGCTGCCTGCATGCCTGCCTGCCTGTCTGTCTGCCTGTCTGCCTGCCTGTCTGCCTGTCTGTCTGTCTGTGTATGTACGTGTGTGAATGTATTTTGTATAGGTGGGGGGAGGTGGGGGGGGGCGACTCAGCAGCGCGACATATTCAAGCCATTTGCCTGGCTTTCTGGTTGTCTTGGTTTCGTTCATTAACTTTGTGTCCTTTAGAAACCCATCGCAGCTGTCCCTGAGATCCCTAGGGGTCACATTTGGAGCTATAGATTTGCATTTTAGTGCGATCCTCTTTGCAGACGTCTTTCTTAAAGATGTGAAAGACCTTGCCAGGTAGGGTATAACGTAAAACCAGATATAATTGAGTTTGATCCGCTTTCATTTATATATCTATATTAATAGCCCTTAAGCATATCCGTTTTTCTTTTCAACAGGTGTGTCAGAACGTTTTGTCTGTGTGGGCTTATATATCCTTAATAAATGCTATGGTTGGGAACCATAATGATACCAGACTAAATAAGTACATCGGATTGATAACTTGAGGACCACTGTAAGTAACATTGCTAAGAACAGCCAATTGTTGTAGCTGTAAATGATACACTATATTATAGTAAGTTTTAAAAAAAAACAGCTGATATGATGCCATTCGTTTCTCTAACTGTCTGACAGTGTGTATATTTTTCAGTCTCTCGTGTATTTATTCCGTACATTGCATACCTATATTCAGGCTTGTCCATGGGACATATTTTTCTGTCCCATCCCATGGTAAATAATGCCTGTCCCATCCCATCCCACGGTATTCCCATTATAATATTAATATGGAATACAGTTCAAGTAAAATTATGAAATTTATGGAAGTTTAGGTTTAGTGTCTACTAAATAGGACTACATGTAAAAAGAGACATGTAAAACGACAGAATTTAGTAATTTTAACATTCAAGAATATTTTATTACAAAAACGTGCAAGCTAAATAAGACAGGTCAGCGTCATTCTGACACTCTTATTCTGTTTCTGAATCACTCTGCTCATTCAGCACATTATCAATTTCCCGCTGATCGAATGTTTCTAATATTTCAGTTAATCCAGGCAATCCCTGAACCATTTCCACAATTTTCATCTTACATGCAAATCTCATATACACAGAAGTTATAACGAGAGTTGGTAACATCCGTTTTTTTTTTTTTTTTTTTTTACTCAACAACAATCCAGCTGCACTAAATAAGCGCTCTACTGGTGCTGATGACACTGGTATGGACAAAACAATTTTCGCACTTACTTTTAGCAGTGGAAACCCCTGTTAATTTTTCACATAATTTAATGGTTGTGAAGTTGGTTGCCGTAATTTTTTAAACATGGTGACTTCAACCTCAATGCATTTATTTATTTATCTGGTGTCTCAGCGCTAGATAAAGAATAGATACAAATATATAAAGAAAAAAAAAAGGATAAACAGCTTTAAAAAGGTTAAATATATATATATATATATATATATATATATATATATATATATATATATATATATATATATATATATATATATATATATATATATATATATATATATATATATATATATATATATATATATATATATATATATATATATATAATTAAGGTTAGCTCTGACGTAGATCAAGTTGCTGTGACATGGCTACTGTCCCATGGGACATGCAAATGTGTGCTGTCCCATCACATCCTATCTCATGGGACGTTTCCCATGGGAATAACATTCCCATGGCCAAGCCTGCCAATATTTCAATCATTCAACAGTATACCAATCAACCCATATATCTATCTATCCATCTATATGTCTGCCTGCATGCCTTCCTACCTACTTAGATAAATAAATAAATACATACATGTCTACTATATCTACTTACTATACTAACCAGTATGTTTGCCTGCGTGCCTGTCCGCCTGTTTGTCTGCGTGTCCACCTGCCTGCCCGCCCGCCTCTCTGCCTGCCTTTCCGCCTGTCCGCCTGTCTGCCTGCACACCTGTCTGCCTACCTGTCCGCCTGTACGACTGTCCGCATTCCTGTCCCACTGCCTATCAACATGCCCGCCTGTCCGTCTGCCTGTCCACTCGTCCGCCTGTCCTCCTGCCTGTTCACCTGTTTGCCTGCCTGTTCACCTGTCCGCATGCCTGTCCACCTGTCCTCACGCCCGCCCACCCGTCTATCTGTCTACAAAGTTCTAGTTTCATTAGTCTAATAAGGCAATTGATATTCGCGACATTCGTCTCATGAACCACATCTCCGTTGCATCACATCTTTTCCTTATTTGTACATCAACGTTGTTGATTCACTGCCAAATATCAACGCAGGTCCTATTTAACATTTCAATACTGTTCTTATACATTATATATTAAATGATTACAATAATTAATTTCGGCTTTCTCTTCATATTACAGGATCGCTCTCCCCCTGAAGCAGTGTCAGCAAACACACTACTCTATAAATGCAGGTAGCCGCGGAAATACACTCACAAACTTTGGTCATTATTGGCACTATTAGAAGATAGACAAATTTAAAAACCAGAAGTATATTTGTTAAAACGATTGTACAATGAAAATAAAGAATGAAAATTATCAGCATACCAAATACGAACTTTACTTGTTGATGTGATATCAGTGGGATAGATAGAAAAGGTTGATTATAATTTTGAAAGTCTCAGTATTAAAATCTATCAAATACAGACAACATCAATATTAATATAGTTATGCTAAATTAGCCTGCCTGACTGCCCGCCTGACTGCTTGCCTGCTTACCTGCTTGCCTGTCCCTCTGTCTGACCGTTTGTCTGACCGTTTGTCTGACCGTTTGTCTGACCGTTTGTCTGACCGTTTGTCTGACCGTCCGTCCATAGGTCCGTCCGTCCGTCCGTCCGTCCGTCCGTCCGTCCGTCTGTCTGTCTGTCTGTCTGTCTGTCTGTCTGTCTGTCTGTCTGTCTGTCCGTCCGTCCGTCCGTCCGTCCGTCCGTCCGTCCGTCCGTCCGTCCGTCCGTCTGTCTGTCTGTCTGTCTGTCTGTCTGTCTGTCTGTTTACATGTCTTCCTTTCTGTCTGTCTATATATCTGTCTGCCAGAGAGAGAGAAGAGAGAGAGAGAGAGAGAGAGAGAGAGAGAGAGAGAGAGAGAGAGAGAGAGAGAGAGTGAGAGAGTTGAATTGCATCACTAATTTTTTACGCTACACAATGTTTATGTACAATTGTTTCTACACTTCTTACAATTTTTGCGAGAATGCTCACGACAATCATCAGTGTCTCAACTGTGTGTAAAGTGTGGGAGCTTGGTCTTATTAGTTTCAGTGATCATGTATGATGTGTAGATGTGAGGATGTTTGTGTGGGTGTGTATATGAGGGATGTGTGTGAGGATGTGGGGAATGTACGTGTGGAGGGGTGGTATGTGGGGGATGTGTATGAGTTGATGGGTGATGTGTGGATGGGTGAAAGGATTGTAGTCGGTGGGGGATGTATGTGTGTGTGAGGGATGTGTGTGTGTTGGGGGATATTTGGGAGGATTATTGGAAGTATGTGGATGTTGGTGTGTTGGGTGTGTGGGTAGGGAATGTGTATTTGGTTGGGTGAATGGGTGTGTAGGAGATTGTGTGATTTGGGGGATGGGTGTGTAATGGGTGTGGGGGATGAGTGTGGAGGGTGTCTGTGAATCGGATATGTCTGTGTGGGTGGGATTGTGTGAGTATGGATGGGGTAAATGTGAGTGGGTGGAGGATGTATGTGTGCGTGGTGAGGATTTTGTAGGTGGGGGATGTTTGGGTGGGTGGGGAGATGTGTGTGTGTGGGTGAGGGATGTGTGGGCGGGGATGTGTATGAGGAATGCATGTGGGGGGTGTGTATGTGAGAGGAATGTGTTTATGTGTGGAGTTTTGTGGGGACGGGGGAGGTGTGAGAGGTGGGGGAGGTGTGGGATGTGCAGGTGGATGACGGTTGTATGTGAGGATGGGGGATATGTGTTTGGCTGAGTGGTTGGGGTGTGTGTGGGAGGGTAGATGAAAGATGCATGTGTTGATGGGCGGTGTCGTAGTAATCCTTTATTACTTTAGTGTCGTCCCTGGAGTTAAGGGAATCAACACCCACATTTTAATTAACCCAATATTATTGTTCTAGAGAAACCACCAGAATCCGTCCACAAAACTCCTTCAGTCTGCAGACACCTCTTTCTTACTCTCACTCACCCCTAGATCGTGCCCCCTCTCACGCTTCCCCAACACAACATACTCAACAACTCTAGCTTTAACAAATAAATACAAAATAATTTATTAAAGCAAAGAGTATGTGTGTGAGAAGTTGTATGTGTGTGTGTGTGTGTGTGTGTGTGTGTGTGTGTGTGTGTGTGTGTGTGTGTGTGTGTGTGTGTGTGTAATGTGTAGAATGTGTATCGAACATTCTAAGGTGTATGTAGAATTGGACCAGTGATCAAGAGCCAAGTCAGTTCCTCATCATAGCAAGGGTACGCCATAGCATGATAGCTTAGCACATGAAGACCTCACCCATTGATGCGTCTCTTCTTCCAGACGTTGACTTTCTCCGGTATCTACTGGGTCGACAAGATGCATGATCCTCCGAAAATAGTTATCGTTTAACATTAATCATGGATCTGTTACTCACGGTAAAGACTAAGGTCCCTATGACTCAGATAAGTACGGATCTCTGTACCGTGAAAACTAGGTTTCAATGTCACAGGTCTCACATTTGTTCTAAACCATTTTTCTAGATTGTCACACACAAACGGTTCTAAAGTACTTCTTCACTGGACTAAATTATTCCACGAGAACGCCATGTTCAATGTTCTTTTCTACTCACTAGTGTTCAGTGGTATGTGGTGAAGAAACGAGTATCACCCAACCTGGGTGAATCCCTATTGTAAATGAATCGTTTATAATGTTTTTCTCAACTGAGCCAGTTTCGTATGGCCCCTCTGGATCCTAGGCCCATCATAAACAGTGCTGACTATACTTTCCTCTGGGTATTTATTCATCTTATAAAATAAAGTGAATGTTCATTTGATGTTCTTGAGTAGACCTCCATCAAAACCCAGGGTAAAGCTTCCTCGTCACTGTCGGGGAACCTGTTAGAGAAAGAGACCACATCTGATGAAGGCCGCCTGATACTGATCCCTACTAGCTGAGTGTAGTCCTACGCCCTCGCTCAGATATTTATCAGCGAACTAAACTCGGTCATGGATCAGAGTGGCTCATCACCTCAATCTGAATCAGGTTAAGACAAGGAAAGACCAATAGACAGAGTGCAGAACCCCAGTAGGCACCCCACTATAAGATCCCACTATTTGACATTTCCCCCCATCTCCCAACCCATCCTCAATCTCCCCAAATATCACCCCACTACACTATTCTCACTAGAAGAGCTAATTATTTCCTCACTCTAGCTAGTTTTAACAAGGCCACTGCCTATATTAATTATGCCTAAATACACTATATAGAGTACCTTATGAAACACCGCATTACTCCTGGATGGCCTCTACAATTTGCCATAAAGACACATGTTATTTAATTTTAAGTAAATCTAAACACGGTAGATGCTCTCCGAATTCATAACTGCCGTAACGAAACACGTCAACCCAAGTCAACTTTCTTGCCTACACTAACTGTAAACAAGTCATGTTTTTGTCAAACAGCCTTGGATTGTTTTTGTGACGTTCCTTTGATGTCAACAGAGGTGTCCTCAAGGGCAACTAACTCTTTCAGAAATATTCTCTCCCCCTTGTTCAACCAATGCAAAAGTTGTCTCCCTTGATTTGACAACCAACACAGGCTAGCGGGTTTCCGACATTCTCCCGATCGGACCACAACAACATGCCTACAATTTTCTGTCTTGTGGGGAACTTTCAAAGACGGCTGTACCGCTTTAATCTCACCGCCTCCAGGAATAAACAACTTGTAGCTGTGAATCAGACTGTCTTTGTTATCTGTATCTTCTGATTGTTAATTTACAGTGATTTCACGACAGGCGGGTGGGTGATGTGTGGGTGTGAGTGGTTAATGGATGAGTATGTGAGTGGGTGGATGTGTGTGAGAGATGAGTGTATGGTTGGGGGATGTGTGTGTTTGTGGGAAGATGTGCCTGAGCGGCGGATGTGTGTGGGGTATATTTTGGTGGTGGGGTGTGTGTGGGTGGGAGGTGTGTGTTTTTTGGGTGTTTATAGGTGGGGGTATGTGTGGGCAGGTGGGGAGATGTGTTTGTGGGTGGGGATGTGTGTATAGGTGGGGGATGTGTAGTTGAGAGGTGGCGGATATTGGATGGGTGAATGGGTGTAGGTTGGCTGATGTGTGTGTGGGTGGGTGAGGAAAATTGTGAGGGTGCGGGATGTATGTGTGGATAGGTGCGGGACGTGTGGGTTGACGGGGGTATGTGTGTGTGGTTTTATGATGTGTGTTTTGCTGGGTGGTTGCGGGTGTGTGGGTGGGTGGTGGAGAATATGTTGGTTGGTGTGTGCGTGTCGGTTATGGGATGGGTGGGGGATGTATGTGTGGGTTGGGAAATGTGTGTGTGTGGGGGATCAGTGGGTTTGTTGCGGCATGTATGTTTTCCTGAGTCTGTGTGAGTGTGTGGAGGTATGTGTGGGTGTGTGGGGGTGTGGTGGGTGGGGGGTGTGTGGGTGGCTGAGGGATATGTGGGTAGCTGCGGGGTTTGAGGGTGGATGGGGGATGTGTCTCACAACATTGCAATATGCACTGTTTATGCTTCCAACATCCATTTGACAATGTTATTTGTTCCCTATGTAAATGTAACATGCACATTTGATGAATGCAAGATGAGTAATCGAAAGGGCCGAATGAAAGACGGGCCTGTGTGCCCAATTTTTTACCCTTTTCAAATAAAGTTTGTTCATTCGTTCGTTCGTTCTGTCTACCTGCCTTCCTGTCTGTCTCCAAGTATGTATCCCTATATGTCTGTCTACCTCTCTCTTTCTCTCCCTCTGTGTGTGTGTGTGTGTGTGTGTGTGTGTGTGTGTGTGTGTGTGTGTGTGTGTGTGAACAACCAATCAAAACACCAACCAGCTAAAAACATGAAACCACAAACCAACCATCCAACTAACTAACCAACCAATCAATCAATCCAACTAAACCAGTCAACCATCCAACCAACCTTCAAATCCAACCAACCAACAAACACACCATACGGATTGAACTAAAATGTTGACTTCTCGTCCTTGACTTCGTGACGTAAATTACAAGTACCTCTAAAGTCGAAGAGGGTTCGCCTGATGGCTAGTGACACTAATAATAGGGACAGTTAATCCATCCGCAAAATTAAATCCACTGTTACTAGAAGCAGTGTGTGTGGACTATTCTTGAATTAAAAGCAAGGGAACACCCAAATAAAAACAAAAACAAAAAATACAAACACACAATTCAATCAACGAACAAACCAACCAACCAACCTAAACATCAAAACAATCAACCATCTAACCAACCATCCAAATAACCATAAAATCAACTATCCAACGCACAAACCAATCATCCAGCTAATAAAACCAACAACCAATCTTTCCGTCAACTAACCTACCAGTCATCCAACTAACCAACCAATCACCAAGCAACCAAACAAACAACCATCCAACCAACCAGATAACTAACATATCAACCAACTATTAACCAACCAACTAACCAAACAGTAAGCAACCATCCAGCTACGAGTGTGTTTCTAACAGTGTAGGCGAGTTATTGTTAAGTCAAGATCGAGAAATAATGAAGTGCATCTACTTCATTACATCATGGGCCATGTCGGTAAGAGTGAGCGGTCATTTTTCGCCATCTTACAAGATCATCAAAGTCGTGGACCCCAGCTCTGTGTTCTTGTCTTGGCCATGCCATGTGGTAATTCAGATATTAACCTCTCTGTCTTCCCCTTTGTCTTTTCCCCTCAATCTTGCCAGTTGTCACCAAGTTCTCTAGTTTATTTCCTCTCAAAACGCCCCCCCCCCCCCCGTAACTGTCTTAGTCTAATTCTTCTAATCAGTTTGCAGTTTTCATTTGCCTCTTATAGGACTTGCACATTGGGTTTTCTGTCTACTTAGGATTGTATATATTACAGTTAACAAACACAGCGAGGACAAAGAATGAACACTACAATAATACGAGCATGTTGAATGAAAAGTGTAACGGCATTACCATATATATATATATCTCATATATATATATATATATATATATATATATATATATATATATATATATATATATATATATATATATATACACCATATATATATATATATCTTATATATAAAAGAGACTGTATGTATGTATGTGTGTATGTCCTTTATGCGTTCGCGAACGGTCCATCCGATTGAGATGCACTTTTCTACACGTCTTCCTCTCATTCCCGCGCTGCCAACTGTCATATTTTTTAAGTGTGAAATCGGCTACTTACTTAATATTATTTAATATTTCATTTTTCATTATAATTTCTATATAGCAAGGGGACTTAACTCTAGAAAAGTTATTTCAAGGAGCATAACTTTTAATAACATTGCTATATACCTTATAGTCATATTGTTGCATCGTTTTCAAAGATTTATAAAGTCTTTATCTATAGTTATTTACAGGCATATGAGTTATAATAAATAATAATATAATCTTTAAGGCATTTTCAAAGTTTTCATAAAAATAATGCATAATGCATAACATTGTACCTCATCTTTTTATGCTTAAAGAAGTTATATACAGTCATGTAGGTGATTAAAAACAGTTTTCATTAAAAATAATGGATGGTGTGTGGAAGGACATTCTTTTAAGTAACTTTTGTTTTTGTTGTATGAATTTAATGAGACGCTCCCCGCCAGAAGCTGGGCGAAGCCACGCCGGGTGAGATAGATAGACAGACAGACAGACAGATAGTCGGGAACGGGAGCTTATATGACTATTTATATGCATTAAATGAGATGCTCCCCACCAGGGACTGGGTGAAGCCGGGCCGGCTCAGACAGACAGACAGATAGACAGACAGAAAGAAAGTTATCTAAAGGCATATGCGTTATAATCCTCCTCCCCTCCTCCTCCTCCTTCTACACTATTCCTCCTCCCCTCCCCTCCCCCCTCTTCCTCCTCCACCTCCATCATCTTCCTCCTCCTCTCCTCCCTCCTCCTCCATCTTCCTCCTCCTCCCTCCTCCTACCTCCTCCACCTCCTCCTCGATCTCCTCCTCCCTCCTCCTCCTCCTAATCACTCCTCCTCCCTCCTCCTCCGCCATCCTCCTCCCTTCTCCTCCTCTCTTCTTCCTCCTCCCTCCTCCTTCCTCCCTCCTCCCTCCTCGTCCTCCCTCCTCCTCCTCCCTTCTCCCCCTCCTAATCACTCCTCCTCCTCCCTTCTCCCCCTCCTCCTTCCTCCTCCCCCTCCTCCTCCTCCCTCCCCCTCCCTCCCTCTCCTCCTCCTCTCTCCTCCTCCCTCCTCCTCCTCCCTCTACCTCCGCCCTCCTACTCCCTCCTCCTCCTCCCTCAACCTCCCTCCTCCTCCCTTTTCCTCCTCCCTCCTCCTCCTCCCCCTCCTCTCTCCTCCTTCTCCCTCCTCCTTTTCCCTCTTCCTCCTCCCTCCTCCTTTTCCCTCTTCCTCCTCCTTCCTCCTCCTTCTCCCTCCGCCTCATCGCTCCTCCTCCCTCCTCATCCTCTCTCCTCCTCCTCCCTCCTCCTCCCTCTCCCTCCTCGTCCCTCCTCCTCGTCCCTCCTCATCCTTCCCCCTACTCCTCCCTCCTCCTCCTCTCTCCTCCTGCTCCCTTCTCCTGCTCCCTTCTCCCTCCTCCTCCTTCCCTATTTCTCCTCCTCCCTCTTCCTCCTCCCACCTCCTCCCTCCTCCTCCTCGCTCCTCCTCCTCCCTCTTCCTCCTCCACTATCCTCCCTCCTCCTCCCTCCTGCCACTTCCTCCTCCTCCCTCCTCCTCCCTCCTCCTCTCCCTCCCTCTTCCTCCTCCCTCCTCCTCCTCCCTCCCCCTCCTCCTCCTAATCCCTCCTCCTCCCTCCTCCTCCTCCCTCCTCCTCCCTCCTCCTCCTCCCTCCTTCTCCCTCCTCCACCTCCTTCTTCCTCCTCCCTCCTCCTACTCCTCCTTTTTCTTCTTCTGCTGCTGCTGCTACCGCCGCTCCATTTACCCAAGTTAATTGTAGAGGAAGATGTAAAGATCTTTCAAGTGCTCTTTCTAATCTTTTTGTGAGTTGGTCTTCGTTTATCTAAGGTTGTTCTAACTGCAACCAATAAATGATTAGACAGACAGGCAGACAGACAGACAGAGAGGGAGGGAGGGAGGGACAGACAGACAGACAGACAGACAGACAGACAGACAGACAGACAGACAGACAGACAGACAGACAGACAGACAGACAGACAGTCGGGAACGGGAACTTATATGAGTACTTATATGAATTAAATGAGATGCTCCCCATCAGGAGCTGGGCGATGCCGGGCCGGGACAGACAGACAGACAGACAGACAGACAGACAGACAGACAGTCGGGAACGGGAACGAGAACTTATATGACTACTTATATGAATTAAATTAGATGCTCCCCACCAGGGACTGGGCGAAGCCGGGCCGGGTCAGCTAGTGTGTGTGTATATATATATATATATATATATATATATATATATATATATATATATATATATATATATATATATATATATATATATATATATATATATATATATATGAAACAGGGGGTCTGATGATACGCAGCTTCACTTTTAATATTAACTGTAACAATAGAGAAGTGAATGGTTAGCATACCATACATGGTCAGATAAGACGCACCCGTGCAACAACTAAATGGAACTTACCTTGAGAAAGATGGCTAGTATAATGCGGATATGCGCTTTCTGAGACGAATGTTGCGAATACCAGAGTAACAACTTCACACTTAAAGTTCACTGTTACAATAGAGAAGTAAGGACTGTTATTATACCATGCATCGTCAGATAAGACACACCAGTGTAACAGCTACATGGAACTTACCTCGAGAATGATGGCTGGTATAAATGCGGATATGTGCTATATGGGACGAATGATGGCGGGATAGCGGGTTCAATCCCTACACCAGTTATTAAGACGTAAATGTTGACTTCTCGTACAGAAAGCAATAGCAAACTATTGAGGGTAAAATTCCGGAGAAAATTAAACTGGGACTGATCGCAATGTCCTGCAGAGGAAGTGGAACTGCTGTTTATGTTTTCTTGATATTCTAAACCCTTTTCTTGCACTCTCCTCTACATTACTACCGTCGTGTCCAAAAATTATTGCAGATCACATGCGTTTCCAGCCGTCATTACTGTGTCATCTGGAGAATTATGATTGGTTGATTTTATTGTGTTATACCTAATAGAACAGGCTCTGTGGCGAAGGGGTTATGAATAAAATTCGCAGCTGTGGGAGATTTGGAAGCAGACAGCTTTGCATTGGTTCATATAACACATATAAGTACCAGTCGTTCAGAAATTAGTGGAAAATTACTAAACTTAAACTTCCCCAGAAATCACAAACAGCAAAAAAAAAAAAAAACGTTGGAGTTGACTGCCACGTCATCTAAAGGATATGCAACTAACATAAAAGACATAATATCAGTTGCTAGGCACTCCTAGAGACTATAGAAATAGACAGAGAACTTCCGATGAGGCCATACAGTAGTTTTCAACGTGCATATTGTCTTAGTGTATCCTCTAATTTCTACTTCTGTCACCTGACACGCATGCCTCATCACAGGCACCCTCAATGAATTTTTTTTACGGTGAGCTGCGCTGTGGTAAACGCTGTCAAGGCGGCCAGAGGAAGACCTTTAAAGACACTCTGAATATTTCATTAAAAGCTTTTGCAATTCATCACGACACTTGGGAGACTGCTGCCAAAGACTGAAATTCGTGGCTTGCATCATTACGCAAGGGTGCAGTCACTTGTGGAGCAAACAGGACTGCAAGAGCTATGAAAAGAAAAAGGCTGGACAAAAAAAAAGAACACCACGGCAGGAGATCCTCCTCCTGGAACGTCAAGCATTCTTTGTCCACATTGTCAAAGAATATTTCGAGCCAAAATAGGCCTTACCAGCCATCAGAGAGCCGGTCTCCCTGGCCGAGAAGTTAGCAGCTTTCTCCGTAACCCCGAATACTCTCGTGGTTGATGTGTGTGCACGAGAATTGAAAGCGGTTCGAGTCACGCCAGTGACTTATGAGAGTATGGAACCGGTCGCTCAGAAAGCAATGGCAAACTACGGAGCGTAATCTTGCCAAGAAATCAACAATCAGCTGATAGATGCTGATATTGACAGCGATGTCCTGTAAGGGATATGCAAAAAAGGAAAAAGAAAGAAAAAAGCTATCTTAGAACTCACTGCCCCAAACTTTTAACCCCACTGGATGAAATGAATTACCATCATCATTCTTGGTAGACAGACTCTGGTTCTGTTACGTACTTCTATGAGTGCCGATCAATACATGTCTCATGCCTCAAGTAAAGTAAAGGAGCCTTTTATATGCCTTAAAGCACATTGTGCATATGGTGCTAACCCATATTGTTTTATGACCCATCGGCTCTCGGTGGGTGATATGGTCTGCAGCAACCTTACCATACGCCTTAAAGCATATTGTGCATATGGTGCTAACCCATATTGTTTTATGACCCATCGGCTCTCGGTGGGTGATATGGTCTGTAGCAACCTTACCTTCCCAAGACAAATCCTGCTACACATTTTAGGCCAGATTAATGTTAAATATTCCAATCGGCACAATGCGGATCGAACATTTAACCACCATGTCGGCAGGCAAGCCTCTACCCACTACTCTACTACTCCCTCCCATGACCTCGAAACTTCCCCTAATCTTGATATATCTGATAACAAACGATGCAGATAAAACTTGTGGGACTCTTATCTTCATTTTCTATCACTATTCACACAGTTTCTAAATAGCTTGGCGAGGGACTAAGTTACGCAAATATAGAAGTGAGATAGAGCAATAGGGCTTTCCCGTTGTCACAGTAATGATAGTAACAGCTTGTACACATAGATCCTTGCAGCACATGCGAATAAATATCCACAGAAACACTAGTACAATTTTAAAATGCAAGTATAAATACGTATAGTAAAGCGGCTGCACACCGAGTTTGTAGATACTAATAATTGCATAGATAAACGAAAATGACATTTGACAACGTGAAACAAAACTTGTATATTAATAATGATTCCTTTGTGTGAATTTCCATTATACTTGAAGTGAGAACATCTCTATCAGCTATTTAGAATGTTCTCACCTTTTCCATATAAATACAACAACAAAAAACTGAAGCTGGTTACACAATAACTAAACGTAAAACACAGATCTTCTCTAGTTTAATTTAGAGAACGCATCCCGGTTATCTCCACTTGTAGAACTTTTCTGGTCTTCTGTATCCATAGATACATCCTCTCCGATTTGGCCGCCATGTTGTTTGCCAGTTATGTAACTGCCTTGATATTTGTGTGTGCTTTTGACAGCATCGCTGCCTTCCAGGTAAATCTATTTAATAATTAATTTAGTTTTTAAAAAAAGCTAGTTGCATGTCCTTTGAAGTCGCATTCAACTCAAGTCTTTGTGTGTGTGGTCTCTTTGTGACATTTCAGACAAATTTACGATCATTAACTTGCCATTGCTTTCTCAACGGCCGACTCTTAAGACATTGTGAAAATCACCACATGGCAGGGGTTCTAAATCATATACGGCCGATTTTAACTCTGTATGTCGGAATTGTGTAACTGCGCTCACTATACTTGGCAACAGACTGGCTCATTCGCTTATTAACAGCAGCAACAACAATAAATAAATTCGACCTTGTTTAACCGTCTGTCGTTGTCTTGTTTATATTTAAGGTCAGTTGCAGTTTTAGATATTAGTCTTCTTCTCTTTGCAGATGTTTATTTTTCTGTTGCTGTAGATTTAGTGCATCTCTCGTCAGCTGTGGGTAGGACCAGTGGAGTTACACATCTTGCTGGCTTTTATCCATCTAACTTTCCGTTAAGTAGTGACTTATCGCTATCCTTTTCTGACAGTGTATTATATATGTTGTATATATATATATATATATATATATATATATATATATATATATATATATATATATATATATATATATATATATATATATGATAGTGATGATGGTGATGATGATGATGATGATGATGATGATGATGATGATGATGATGATGATGATGATGATGATGATGATGCTGATGATGATGATGTGACCACCTGGGCAGATAGAAAGATAAATGAAGATATCTTGAAAGGGTCAACTCACAAAGAGAACTTGTTCTCGCATCAGAAGAAGAAAGTTCACATTAATTGTGCATGTTATGAGAAGATGGAAGCTTGAGTATATCGTCACAAAGGGAAGGCTGGAGAGGAAGGGAGGCAGGGGGAGACCAAGAGAGAAGATCTGGACAGTTTGACATCATGGCATGAGAAGGAGAACGCTACGGTATGTCGTCACAACGAGAAGGTTGCAGGGGAAAGGAGGCAGGAGGAGACCAAGAGAGAAGATGCTGGACAGTCTATCATCACTAGCATGAAGGAACGTCGTTATAAGAAATGAGTGGCAGTACAGGAGACATACGGCTGTGGACAGACACGATGACCAGCGTCACATGACACGGAGTATAATAAGAAGCTGTAGTGCTTGGGGAAACAGCAGGAGTTTGGGACTATCTAAGGCAGTGGTTCTCAACCGGTGGGGAATTCCCACCCCTAGGGGGTAATTTTAGGGTTTCCAGGGGGGAATTAAGATTGTTTCAAGATCGCGTTAATACAAGAACTGATTACTTGATATTGTTTATCCCTTCATACTTTACGGTTCCATTTTTTTCTCATTACACTAAGTGTTTATATTGTGGAGTTCACTAAGTGTTTATACTCTGAAGTACACTAAGTGTTTATATTGTGAAGTACACTAAGTGTTTATATTATGAAGTATACTAAATGTTTATACTTTCAAGTTCACTATGCGTTTATATTTTCAAGTTCACTAAGTGATTATCTTGTAAGGTTCACTAATATTGTAAAAGCCACCAATTGTTTATAGTGTGAAGTACACAAAGAGTTTATATTTAGAAGTACACTAAATCCTAAATGTTAATGTTTTGGCAGATCCGGGAAGCTGTGAACGACACAAGTGGTGACGAGGGTAAAGGACCGGTAAAGCTGGCTAATTACGTCATCAGTACCCTCGGAGATCTATCTGAAGGTATTATGACGTTTTCAGATTGTCTATTTAGAAACAACTCAAGCAGGGAAATGATTGCATGATGGAAAATTTACAGTTTTGTGTTCTCAAAAATTTACTTTAGTTTTATTTGTGGGTGTTGTACCATACGTTCTTAATACTGAAAATAAATTATTGGCGAGAGGATTGACTTCATTGCACCGGGTTTTATCCCGTATGGCTCGGTCTTTTTCCACAGGGCGGCCCTCCGAAAACGTTGCACAAAACACGAAGAGTTCGAGAAAATTGCAGTTGAGACTGAGCCCAAATGGTAACACGATCGACTTAATAGAACTTAGTTTTTTCCCTATCTAGCTCAGCCTCTCGCAGAGAGCAGGAACTCCATTCCTCCAGCAACGACCCTCATGACTCTCCAAAAATGGTGCAACCATTTGTTTGTGACTTCCGTGTTTATATTAACTACGGTAATATGTTGTTTTAATATTGTTTTGTTAACAAAACCTTATAAAAACATCCTTAGTTTGATATGTCTATGTTGAACACACCTCATAGACACATCTTTATGTGAATATTTCTATGTTAAACAAACGTCATAGTAACATCCTTAGTGTAATATTTATGTGTTGACCACACCTCATAGAAACATCCATAGGTTCATATTTCTAAACTGTGCAAAGCTAATTGAACTATCCCAAGTTAATATTTCCATATTGAACACACATCATAGACACATCCTTAGGTTCATATGTCTATGTTCATCAAGCCTTTATAAAAACATCATTAGGTTCATATTTTTATGTTGATCAACCTAACAGAAATACCCTTAAGTCTATACTGTTAAAATAAACAAAACTGCTGCAGTGCTATAAACAGCCTAGATTAACAACTAATGTGTTGAACTTTCTACTGGAAATATTGCCTGATTAGTGGTCTAGTATACTGTAAAAAAAAAAAAACACCGCAACATTATTTGCAGTTTTAGTTGCATCCTGGTGCCATTCAATTTGCACCAGGTCTCTTCTTCCCATGAAGTTGATCCCCCCCCCCACCCCCCTCCAGATCAGTACACACCCACCACCATGTGGAGGAGCCTCATCAACGCTGTTCTGCGTGTAGCGCTCACGAACTCTGCGATAAATTTTTCTTGATCTGAAATTCGACGAGCTCCTGGCATTTACTGGACTGGAGGATGCAGATGCAAATCAATTCTTATGGTGACGCAGCTGTATGAAGCGGTCTTCGGCAGCAGTTGTGATTCTGGGTCTTCCACTGCGTGGCCGGTCTATCACAGAGCCATTTTCTTTGCGACTAATGGTGCTTCTAACCAAATTAAATTCTCTGGCTTCTACACGTTGTGACTTTCCAGCCTGTAAACGTCCAATAATAATGAGTGGTTGTTCTGTAGTGAGATGAGCCATACTTGTGCATTTAATTTTTAACTGAATGTATTCGAGGAACGTCAATATTTTAACAGGCATTCAATAATATTGTCAGAGAGTTGTGTGTTCAGTAAGTTTCACTGGATTATCATGAACCTGTCACGAGTTATTCTTAAAAAAATTGTTTTGATCTTGACCTCTTTCATGACCTCACGAATCATGAAGTGAGTACAAGTCAGGTAACTACGAGAAGTTAATGACCAGAAGGACACAGTCGATAGATTAAATATCTGGTTGAATCAGGTGGAATCAACGAATATCTTTCATAAAAGTAACACCAAAAATGTTGCGTTTCTTTTCTTCTTTCTTTTTAAACAGTAGCCAGGCGTTGTTTGTTTGTTGTAAGTGTCCTGGGTTAACTTTACATATTAGAAGGACATCTTACGGAGTTCTAACAATACATATTCTTGATATACCAATCAGGAAAATCTGGAGCTGAGGTCAAGTCCAATCTTGAAGAGATAGTACAACTTGCTTCAGACTTGCTTGACGGTAAGTGCAGGATAGATGGCAAACTGTAGGCCGGTTAGACGCTACGAAGGGAAAAAATTTAAATATTTGGAAATCTTCAGTACATTTGTTAAGAAGCGTGAATTTGGCATTGTTGAACTGATGTCATATCGATATTTTATAATATACTTTTACATTGTATCTTTCTGTTGAGGTTAAAAAACAAACAAACTCTAACCTGCACAGTGTCAAGTGGCAAGAATGCCAGATTCTTTTTCGGGAGACCCGGTTCGAATCCTCGGTAAGGATTGGAGTTTTTTTTTTTTTTTTTTCTGTCGGAGGGCAAAAAGAAAACTCTAACTTGCACAATTCTCGGCGACTGCACTAACCAGGCGGCCTTAATTCTTCAAGCTCAAAAACCCCTTACCATACATCGCAAGGTACTATATTGGCAGTAAATGGCAGTTTTGACGTTGTATCTTTGTGCCCCTTTCGTTTCAGAATTTTAGCTGCCTGTTGCATTCTTCGTTGGCTGTCTGTGCCTCTCTGCTTGTTGCTTTTGGTTGTTTTAATTTATGTGCATCTGTGCTTGTTACTATCTTAGTTGGCATTCTCTGGCTAACTATTTGTTGCTTCTTTCGTTTTAGTTTATGTGGATCTCTGTTTGTTACTATATTAGTTGGCTTTCTGTGGATATCTAAGTGTTGCTTCTTTCGTTTTATCTCTGTTGCTATCTTGGTTGGCTTTCTGTTGCTATCTTCTTCTTCCTTTTTTTTTTTTCATGCCTATAACTGTAATGTTGTCTTTTCTTTGAATTTAACTGTCCAGGGTCCTTTCTCTAGGCCAGAAGGTTTGCCTAGATATGTCGCATTTAGGGCAGTTTTGGAGTATATGATCTGCTGTCTGCTGTGCCAATCCACATTTTCACATGGCTAAATTGCCATGTTGCTGTTTAATTGTTGCTTCCTTCATTTTTCTGTGTCTCTCTTCTCATTGATCTCGACGTTTATTTTCTGCGCCTGCTGTCTGTTGCTTCCATCGTTTTACTTTCTATAGTTGTTTATAGTCATCATTGGCACCTTGCCGTCTTGACAGACAATAGTTTGTGCTTTAAAAAGGCATAATAACTTTTACCTATGGCGGTAGCGAATGTGATTGATAAGGCCAATTTGCGCTGTAAATGTCCGTTCACAGTGGGTGCATGTGAACACTTGGACATTTCCACCATCATGCACCATCTGAGGTCTCACACGCTCGGTGTGTGACTTATCTGCAATAATTTTCTCCTTTGTCTTTATTCAATTTCTGATGTTTGCCCTCCAAGCAACACGTTCAGCGGCGACTTGCTTCCACTGTGCATTATCAATGCCTGTATCAATCATGTCCCGCTTACACACATCTTTGTATCGTAGTAGAGGCCGACTCTGAGATCTCTTACCTATCTGTAATTCACCAAGAAAGATGTCTTTTGGTATTCTACCATCATCCACCCTCCTAAGATGTCCTATCCTTCTACGTCTACGAAGATTGAGCATGGAATAAACCGTCACAACCTGATCTTTCCAATACTTTAGTATTTGTGATTTTGTCTTGCCACTTAATACCAAGAATTCTTCGCAGACACCACATATGAAAGCTGTTTAAACGTTTCTCTTGGTGTGAGTAAGCTGTCCAGGTTTCACTGCCATAAAGAAGAGTACTAAGGACACAGGCTTGATAGACAAGGACTTTTGTTTTGGCAGTAAGCTTCCTGTTCTCCCAGACTCTTTTTCTTAACCTGTTCATTGTTGTTGCTGCCTTATCAATCCTGATGTTGATTTCCTGATCTAGGGATAATTTGCTATTTACCACTGATCCTATATATGTAAAATGGTCTACCATCTCTAGTTCGGCGTCGTCAATAAAGATTGATGGTACCCCATGTGCACTTTGTGACATAATCTGTGTCTTCTTTTTGCTAAATGTTAAACCAAAGTCAGAACAAGCATTGGAGAATGCAGATAGTAGACATTGCAATTCTTCCTCAGAGTGGGTCGTAACTGCAGCATCATCTGCAAAAAGCAACTCTCTGATCAGTACCCTCCTAATTTTGGTCTTGGCCTTCAATCTCTGAGCATTATAGAGGCCGCCAACTGAGCGTGAGTGAATGTATATACCACCATCCTGATCACGAAAGGCATATTTCAGTAGACGTGAAAAGTATATTCCAAAGAGGGTGGGAGCTAGTACACCACCTTGCTTAACTACACTCTGGGACGGGTAGAGGATATGTGAGTGGGTGGGGAGATGTGTGTAGGTGGGGGATGTGTGGGTTATTGAATATATGTGTGCTTGGGGTGTGGGTGGATGGGATGTGTGGTGGGTGAGAGGTGTGTGTGGGTGGGGGATGTGTAGGTGTAGGGATGTGGTGGATGGGTGGGGGAATGTATGTGTATGTGAATTATGTGTGTGGTTGGGTGGGGGAGTTGGAGTGAATGGGGGATGTGTGGGTGGGTGGTGGATGTGTCTCATAACATAGTAATATGCATTGTTTATGTTTACAAAATGTGACAATGTTTTTTCCTATGCACTGTTGATGAAAGAAAGATGAGTGATTGGAAGGGCCGAATGTAAGACGGGCCTGCGTGCCCAATTTGTTACCCTTTGAAAATAAAGTCTGTTCGTTCGTTCGTTCGTTCTTGATTTCAAGCTCTTCACTTTATAGTACTCTTGATTATAGTACTCTTTTGTATATACATATTTAATTGTTTTTTAGTTAGTCAATAATCCCTTTTGTCTTTGCAAGAGGATGGACTTCATTGCACCGGGTTTTATCCAAATTGGCTCCGTCCCTTTCCGCAGAGCGGCCTGCTAAAAGCGTCGCACAAAGCACGAACTCCTTAGCTTCAGCGACAACTCTCAGGAGTGTCCGAGAAAATTGCACTCATGAACCGAACGTATTAGCCCGGAATCGAACTCACAGCCTTCGGAAAGCGAGGAACGCGACGTAACCACTACGCCATGGAGACTGCCAGCTTGTTACAGACTTCCCAAAGAGGCAGATGTCATAGTGTGGTCACAGGACACATGAAAGCCTAGAATATTTAGGGCAACCGGATAAAATTGTGAAGACATCGAGAGAAGATTCTTGACAGCCTTCTGCAATGGCACGGACTTGTATCAGCACACGAATTCATACATGGCGTTGTAGATCGCAAGATATGCATGATCGCCCACACCAATCGGAAAGGCACTTGATGATATTGATGATGATGGTATACCTTAGCCACTCACCTCTCATTTACTGAATATAATATCATTATACAACAATTTTATATAACTTCGCTTACTGGTTGTAACATCATAACACTACTATTTTGTGTAACCTCACTTACTGGTTGTAACATCACTATACAACAATTTTGTGTAACCTCACTTAATGGCTGTAACATCACAACACAACAATTTTGCAGACACCGATGAAGACGTTCAAAAGGTTCCTGCGCCAAGCAATGACGGTGAAGTGTCCAACAGTAAGTTCCTTTCTTTCTTGTGTCTTCCACTTATGCCTTTAAGCGTCATTGGGGGGGGGGGGGGGTAATTGAAGTCCCTGGGAATAGCACCTTTCCTCCAATTTCCTCCATGATTGATGAGCGATATTTTTCTACGATCAAGATAATTCCCTACCGGTTTACTAGACATGTCATAGGTTCCTTACCTACTTAACCCTTTCATATTTGCTAATACCACCATGTCACAATCACGAACTAAAGGCGTTCAGCTATAAAGGGAGAGTTGGACCCACGGACTTTACCACTTCAAGCCACTGCTTAAAACTCTTACGAGCATCTACGATTGATTTTAGGCTAATAAAATGGCTCTTTTTCCCTGAGGGGCGGAGCTTGTTAAGCATGTATTAGCTATAGAATTGTCACTGTTATCCAAACGGTTCGGCCATCTCCTAAGAAAGCAACACTATTAACTACCAGTATTGATGCTACATCAGAGAAGCAAGAGTATACCCGAGAAGGAAATAAATTGACGACATTAAAGACATTGTACAGACATGGAATGACACTATCTAGTGCCACCTATCGGACACTGGAACCTCAATTATGTCTCCCCTCGATCTCTGACGGCAAAAGTGGAAGATGATAATGACGATCCAAGTAGGATCGTGTCATCTAAGGAAATTCGGCCGATTTAATTAGTCATTCCTCTCAATTTTTGTCAATTCGTCTTAGTCCATGCCGTTTGGCGCTGATGATTTTGTCTCTCCACAGCCTTCTGTCTCTTGTGCTGAAAATCCTTTCTAATCCAGACATACCTCAATGCCATATTGTCATACTGTCTTCCCCTGACTCTCTTCTCCTCCAACCTTCCCGTTGTTCTTGTGATTGATTGAATGATTGTTTGATTGATTTAGGAACCGACATCACAGCCTTCGGGGCATTCCCATAAGCTCTCCTCCCCCATCCTCAGCAGCAAGCTAAGAGTTCCAACACCAATAGTTCCAGTAGCAATCTGATTATATGTCCGTCTCGCCTTTCCTCTGAGCGTCGAGAGTCGGCCAGATCCCCTCGTCACTCCTCGCTGCCTCATTCTTGCCAGACTATGGTGATCCATTTGCTCCTCCGAGGAGTACACGTGCTCCCACAAGGCCGCAACCACGCCTGCCTTGTCATGAATCAATACTCCACCAAGTTTTCGCCTGTTCATTCCCCAACACACCGGCATGCCCCGAGAAAAGATCCAGGTGATGCTTGCCACCCGTGACCTCCGAAGCGAAGCATGCCACTCTGCGCGAAATTTGCCTGTACTCACCCTCCTCGGCATGCTTTCTGTTCTTGTGAGTACACGGGTAATAATATGGTTATCACATCTTTACTACTACTACTACTACTACTACTACTACTACTACTACTACTACTACTACTACTACTACTACTACTACTACTACTACTACTACTACTACTCCTCCTCCTCCTACTACTACTACTACTACTACTACTACTACTACTACTACTACTACTACTACTACTACTACTACTACTACTACTGCTACTGATACTGCTACTGCTACTGCTACTCCTACTGCTACTGCTACTGCTACTGCTACAACGACGACGACGACAGCAACAACCATGTTTGCTTCTTATCTTTAGCTCCCCATAGAATAATCAAATAATCTCATAACGTCATATCCAATTTCGAATTTAAGTTGCAATAATCGTCTCACCGTTTGACTTTTAAATTTACAGAAACAACAATTGAGGCTGCGGTCAAGTTAAATGGCGAGCTATACCTTCTCTCGAGGCACGCACGGCAATTGTTGAAGGCCTTTGGTAAGTTTGTTTGTTTGTTTGTTTGTTTGTTTGTTTCAAGTTACTTAGTTTAGGTTGCTTAGGATTTTATTGTGCATGCACATATAATAATTACAGTGGATTTATGTAGATGATAGACCTGACTCGTGAAGACGCAAATTTTATGGGGGTCAGTTGGTCATGCATCGAAGTACATTTGTATACATCCATCCATCCATCCATCCATCCATCCATCCATCCATCCATGCATGAATGTACACACACACACACATACATACATTCATACATACATACACACACACACACACACACACACACATACACACACACATACACAAACATACACACATCATGTACTCGAACACTCAGTGATATACCAGCACAATAACAGACCAACACAAACTTCCTCACACACACACACACACACACACACACACACACACACACACACACACACACACACACATACCCATTCACAATCACAAACCCACTAACATATATCCAACAATACATACATACATTCTCTCTCTCTCTCTCTCTCTCTCTCTCTCTCTCTCTCTCTCTCTCTCTCTCTCTCTCTCTCTCTCTCACTCACTCCAGAAACGGGCCATGAGTCTAATTTATAGCAAACATTTAACTGACAATCCTAGCCTGTATAAACGCCTTCAGTTACTACCACTCCGTAAACGCCTGCTTTTCAATAAAGCTAAACTAATTCACAAAATCCTACATCGGAATGCCCCAAATTACCTTTGGCCATTGTTTAAATATAATGCTAGACACAGTAAACGTTTAAATATATTACACATTCCGAAGCCTAGGATTGACTTATACAAAACAAGCTTAACGTACTCTGCAGCTCTCTCTTCTATCTCTCTCTCTCTTTCTCTCTCTCTCTCTTTCTCTCTCTCTTTCTCTCTGTCTGTTTCTCTCTGTTCCTCAGCACACACACACACACACACACACACACACACACACACGCACACACACACGCAGACACACACACTTATACACGTACACACACCCACATACATAAATACACAATATATTAAGACGAAGAAGCTATCTTTGAACTGTTGTTGATTCTATTTTAATGAAACCCGTACAGTGAAATTTGCATTAATTTTCATCTTGCTATTTATATAGGATCTATTACCTTCTTGCTGTTTTTTGTTTAATCACTAACAGAAGACAGACTTGAAGAAGATACTGTGTTAAACATAATCGCAATCAAGCAAAGAGCATCTTCAATTATCCGTATAATTGACGAGTCAGGCAAGTTTATGTAATGTTAGTGTGTGTGTATGTGTGCTCGATGTGACTTATCCCTAGAGCTGGCTAGTACATAACTACAGTCTTCTCCAAGTTGTCACTGAGACCAAAGTTGACACAGGCACACGAGAAAGCTGAAACATTATGCTGCATGTATGCCTCTGAGTTGGCAGTCACTCAGTAGCTGTAGACATACCCTGTATGTGAGTACACATTTTTAAGGCAAGGTAAATGGCGTCAATGGGACACACATACACGCACGCACGCAGGCAGGCACGTACGCACGCACGCACACGCACGTGCACACACACATGAGGGGGCTTCAAATGAAAATGTAAATGATTTTGGTGGGTGAACATATTCTGAAACAGTAAAGGACGAATGTATCCTTGTTCGATGTAGTCACCACTGTGTTCGATGTAGTCACCACTGTGTTCGATGTAGTCACCACTGTGTTCGATGTAGTCACCACTGTGTTCGATGTAGTCACCACTGTGTTCGATGCAAGTCCTCCAGCGCCAACAAAGTGTTTGAATTCCTGTAGAAAAAAAATGGTCTTGGTCACGCGTTTAACCACCTGTTGTACATCTTCATCGGACTGAAAAGTCTTTCCCCCAATGACTCTTTGGGTTGTCCAAACAGGCGGGATTTACTTGGGGCTACATCTGGCTAGTACGGGGGATGTGGTACACAATGGTTTCAACCGTTTCACCGGCAGTATTGGGTTGAGCAATATCATTTTGCAAAAGAACACTTTTTCTTAGAAGTCCGAGTTGTTTGGATGCGATTGTGGGTCGGAGATGATTCTCCTGAAGATCTGTATAGTTATCGCTGGTGACAGTTTCCCCACTTGGCATGTTGTGCTCTAAAATCTTGTAATGCCTCGTTCATCCCAAAAGAGAGTCAGCATAACCTTCCCTGCAGATGGCTGCGTGCGAAACTTTATGGGTTTCAGTGAGGAGGGATGGCGCCATTCCTTGCTCACTCTCTTAATTTTCAGCTCATGGTAGTGAACCCAGGTTTCATATTCAGTAGCAATTCTTGATAGGAAGCCATAACCCTCTGCTTCAAAGCAATGCAACAATTCTTAACAAGAATCAATGCGCCGTTGGTTCAATTCTGGAGTAAGCGGCCGTGGCACCCACCTTGCAGACACTGTGCGGTACTGTAGCACATCATGGATGATGTGGTGTGCTGAACCTTGACTGATGTCAAGATGTGCGAAAATATCACTCACAGTCAATCGGCAGTTTTCCGGTACGAGGCCTGCAACGACTGCAATCCACTTTCGAGTTATTACTCGGTGTGCACGACCTGGTCTTGAACAATCTATCACAGAGTCACGCAGGTTTAAATCTTCCTACTCCAATCATTCACTTGCTGGACTGGCATGGCAGCGTTCATCAAACCGGACACCCCACATTCTACCATCGGCTTTGGGCGATTGAGCTCAATTGGGAGGGAACAAGCTTTATCCTGAGGCAAGGAAATGCAATTTAAGATTATATGTCTGGCGGGACAGACTAGGCCCTAAGCCTTGATCAGCAACTGGTCTAGGATCGAAGCGCCGATAGGCGGTCTCTACATGGTATCAATATATGGTCTCTTCAATTCAGCCCAGGCGTACCCTATAGATAGATATAACTCTATCCATGGTCTGGTTTTAGTTAATTTGCCTTTTTTGTTGTTTTTTTGTGTGCGTGTTTTTTTAAGCGCAATTTAACAAATTATTGTTTGTCAATTTGTCAAGACGGCAAGGTGCCTATATATATATATATATATATATATATATATATATATATATATATATATATATATATATATATATATATATATATATATATATATATATATATATATATATATATATATAGGCACCTTGCCGTCTTGACAAATTGACAAACAATAATTTGTTAAATTGCGCTTAAAAAAACACGCACACAAAAAAACAACAAAAAAGGCAAATTAACTAAAACCAGACCATGGATAGAGTTATATCTATCTATAGGGTACTATCTATAGCGGATAATGCCCTCAACGCCATAGAGGCTCTACCAACTCTTGACCACCTGGACACACTTCCCACCATAACAGAAGTTAAGTGTGCTATAAATGAACTTGCATCTGGCAAGGCTCCAGGTAAGGATGGGATTCCAATGGAGGTTATCAGGAGTGGGCAAGACACACTCACTATACAGATCCACTAGCTAATAGAGCTATGCTGGCGTGAAGGACAAGTCCCACAGGATTTCAAAGATTCAAGCATCATAACACTGTACAAGAACAAGGGCGATCGGAGCGACTGCAACAACTATAGGGGTATCTCACTTCTGTGTATTGTTGGAAAAGTATTTGCCAGAATTGTTCTGCGCAGACTTCAAGTCCTAGGAGATCAAGTCTACCCCGAATCACAGTGTGGCTTTCGACAGAACCGGTCTACCACTGATATGATATTCTCATTGCGACAAATGCAAGAAAAATGCCGTGAACAGAATCAACCACTGTTTATTGCCTTCATCGACCTCACAAAGGCATTTGATTTGGTCAGTCGTGAGGGTCTGTTCAAGGCACTAAAGAAGATTGGCTGCCCACCAACTCTTCTGTCCATTGTGGAATCGTTCCACACAGGCATGAAGGGTATAATCAAGTTTGATGGTGCAACTTCTGAAGAATTTGAAATCAAGAGTGGAGTTAAGCAAGGTTGTGTACTAGCTCCCACCCTCTTTGGAATATACTTTTCACTTCTACTGAAATATGCATTTCGTGATCAGGATGGTGGTATATACATTCACTCACGCTCAGATGGCGGCCTCTACAATGCTCAGAGATTGAAGGCTAAGACCAAAATTAGGAGGGTACTGATCAGAGAGTTGCTTTTTGCAGATGATGCTGCAGTTACGACCCACTCTGAGGAAGAATTGCAATGTCTACTATCTGCATTCTCCAATGCTTGTTCTGAATTTGGTTTAACAATTAGCAAAAAGAAGACACAGATTATGTCACAAGGTGCACATGGGGTACCATCAATCTTTATTGACGACGCCGAACTAGAGATAGTAAACCATTTTACATATCTAGGATCGGTGGTAAATAGCAAATTATCCCTAGATCAGGAAATCAACACCCGGATTGGTAAGGCAGCAACAACAATGAACAGGTTAAGAAAAAGAGTCTGGGAGAACAGGAAGCTCACTGCCAAAACAAAAGTCCTTGTCTATCAAGCCTGTGTCCTTAGTACTCTTCTCTATGGCAGTGAAACCTGGACAACTTACTCACACCAAGAGAACAATTTAAACAGCTTTCATATGCGGTGTCTGCGAAGAATTCTTGGTATTAAGTGGCAAGACAAAATCACAAATACTGAAGTATTGGAAAGATCAGGTTGTGTGACAGTTTATTCCATGCTCAGTCTTCGTAGACTTAGATGGATAGGACATCTTAGGCGGATGGATGATGGTAGAATACCAAAGGATATCTTTTTTGGTGAATTACAGATGGGTAAGAGATCTCAGGGTCGGCCTCTACTACGATACAAAGATGTGTGTAAGCGGGACATGATTGATACAGGCATTGATAATGCACATTGGGAGCAAGTCGCCGCTGAACGTGTTGCATGGAGGGCAAATATCAGAAATGGAATAAAGTCAAAGGAGAAAATTATTGCAGAAAAGTCACACACCAAGCGTTTGAGACGTAAGATGGTGCATGATGGTGGAAATGACCACGTGTTCAGATGCACCCACTGTGAACGGACATTTACAGCGCAAATTGGCCTTATCAGTCACACTCGCTACCGCCATAGTTAAAAGTTATTATGCCTTTTTAAAGCACAAACTATCGTCTGTCAAGACGGCAAGGTGCCAATGTCATATATATATATATATATATATATATATATATATATATATATATATATATATATATATATATATATATATATATATATATATTTCATATTTCATGTGTACATGCCGTGGCCGAGGAGTTAGCAGCTTTCTCCGCTAACCCCGAATACTCTCGTCACGTGACGCGACGAGAATTAGCAGTGGTTCGAATCGCAAAAGTGACTTATGAGAGTATGGAGCCGGTCGCTCAGAAAGTCGTGGCGTGCTGATGAGCGTAATCTAGCCTAGGAATCAACATACAGCTGAAAGATGCTGGTGTTGACCGCAATATCCTGAAACAGGATGGAAACGCGGAAAAAAAAAAAAAAAAAAAAAAAAAAGCCACCATAACCATGCGTTGAGACGTATAGGATATATGGTGCTAGGCCCGTTGCACTATATTGCACATCTTAGGCTAGACTGCCTGCGGCCTGGATACATGCCCACAAACCCATGCCTCAACCAGGATTCGACCGCATGGCCTCCTTGCAAGTGCTATTGGTGGTAGTTAGTTATTTCCAGATATTTTACAGAGTGTCGCAGTCAACCCCATCATGTTTGGTGGTTTGTGATTTCTTGGCAAGTTTACGTTCAGTTGGTTGTCATTGCTTTCTGGACGATCGGCACTCATACATTTTAATGAAAACCAGAGCAAGGCGGTCTGCTGCCAAATCGCACGCAGCTGTGTTTCGAACGCGGTATGGGGGATTACGAATTACCCTCTTAACCCCATCTACACAGCACCGGCCTGGATTAGTATCATTAATAAATATTTATATCTGGATCCTTTCATTTGTCTATAACGACAACAATAACAGCGACAATAACAGCAACAATAACAGCGACAATAACAGCAACAGTCAGTAACAGCAAGAAAACTTAAATGTAAGCCAAGGAAATGTCCCATCAACTTCATTATCTTCTCTAGATTTGTCAGATACTAGTAAAACCGATTAGTCAGTTCCTAGTAAATAGATTAATCAATCCCTAGAAAAACAAATTAGTCAGTTCCTAGTAAAACAGATTAGTCAACTCCTAGTAAAATAGAATAGTCAGTTCCTAGTAAAACAGATTAGTCAACACGTAGTAAAACAGAATAGTCAATTAATAATACAACAGATTAGTCAGTTCCTAGTAAAAGAGAATAGTCAGTTCCTAGTATATAACGTATCAGTCAGTACCTAGTAAAACAGATTAATCAGTTTCTAGTAAAATAGAATATTCAGTACGTAATAAAATAGATTAGTCAATCCCCAGTTAAACAGATTAGTCAGTTCCTAGTAACACAGTTTAATCATTTCCTAGTAAAACAGAATAGTCAGTTCCTAGTAAAACAGGTTAGTCAGTTCCTAGTAAAAAATATTAATCATTTCCTAGTAAAACAGATTAATCAGTATCTACTAAAATAGATAAGTCAGTATCTACAAAAACAGATTAGTCTGTATCTAGTAAAACAGAATAGTCAGTATCTAGTAAAACATATCAGTCAGTCTAGTAAAACAGAATAGTCAGGTCCTAATAAAACATATTAGTCAGTTCCTATTAAAACACATTAGTCAATACCTAGTAAAACAGGTTATTCAGTATAGTAAAACAGGTTATTCAGTATAGTAAAACTGATTAGTCATTCTCAGTAAAACAGATTAGTCAATCTAGTAAAACAATAGTCTTCTTCTTCTTCTTCTTCTTCTTCTTCTTCTTCTTCTTCTTCTTCTTCTTCTTCTTCTTCTTCTTCTTCTTCTTCTTCTTCTTCTTCTTCTTCTTCTTCTTCTTCTTCAGCATTCCGAGCCATTAAGGTTCTTTGCTGCAGACACAATCCGTCTGTATTCGTCTCTCTGGTTGACCTTCTCTTGCCAGTCGCTGATTCCAAGTGCTTGTAGGTCTGTATATATATTATCTCTCCATCGTCTTCTTGGTCTACCTCGGGGTTTACGTTCATTTTGTTTCCCTATTATCTTCCATTCAAAACATTAGTTAGTCCCAGGAAAACAAAGAACATTAATTAAACAACCCTTCTATACGCTGTAACGCTCTTCGAGTATACGACGCTGGACCCGTGTTGTCACAAACCAATCGGCACTCAGTGGGTCATGTGGTCGGTATTTCACCGGTTGCCTTCCCTTCCCAAGGCAGTGTTAGGACCCATGTTAGGCTGGGTAAACCTATGAACTTATGTGTTTGTGAAACAAACACATTACAAAAAAAAACGCAACCACCCTGCTGCGAATCCAACTCATTACCACCGGGCTGGTCGCTTATGAAAGTGAGGAAAAGATTGTCCTCCTATTCTCCATTGCTCGCAGGCCTACACAATGTAATGGTGCTACCACATTACAGTATCTGTAGCTATAAACTGCTTTGAGGCAATAAGTATGCAATTTGGCAGCAGACCGCCTTGCGTTGGTTTTTATGAAATGGTATGGGTGCCGGTCGTTCATTCAGCAATGGCAAACTACTGAACGTACACTTGCCTAGGAGTCACATACAGCCGAAAAATGATGGGGTTGACTGATACGTCATGTAAAGGATATGCAACTAACTTTTTTAACAGTTCATTTTTGTTTTCCTATTGTAGGTGTTGATTTCATATCGTACCAAGACCCATTTCAGACGGCTCAAGGTAAATATGTTTATTTTTTCAAACGCCTTGTCCTGTCTCGGGTTTATTGTGTCCTGTCAGATTTCATTTTGATATGTATTCTATACACCTTGGATATTGTGAATTGTCGTCCTTAGTCTTATCTTTATTGTCATCATTTATTTTTATTGTCATCTTCAGACTTATATTTAGTTAGTTAGTGAGCCGATCTTTATTGTCATCTTCAGTTTTATCTTTAATGACACCTTTACTTTTATCTTTATTGTCACCTTCAGTCTTACCTTTATTGTCACCTTCAGTCTTACCTTTATTGTCATCTTTACTCTTATCTTTATCGTCATCTCTATCATCTTTATCTATCATCTTATCTTTATTATCTCCAGTCTTATCTTCATGCGTGCATGAGTGTGTATGTATGTGTGTGTGTGTGTGTTTATGCCTGCCTGCCTGTCTGTCTGTCTGTCTGTCTGTCTGTCTGTCTGTCTGTCTGTCTGTCTGTCTGTCTGTCTGTCTGTCTGTCTGTGTATGTATGTGTGTGTGTGTGTGCGCGCGCGTGCGTGCGTGTGTGTGTGCGCATGTGTGTGTGTCTGTCTGTGTGTGTTTGTCTGTCTGTCTGTATGCGCGCGTGTGTGCGCGTTTGTGTGCGCGTGTGTGTGTGTATGTGCGCGTGTGTATGCATTGTGTATGATTTGTGTATGCATTATATATGCATTGTGTATGCATTGTCTATGTATGTGTGTATGTTTCTGTGTATCTTGTATCTGTATGTGTTTATATGTGAATGTAAGCGTGTATGTGTATGATATATATATATATATATATATATATATATATATATATATATAATTTTTTTTTGCATATCCTTTACAGGACATCGCTGTCAACACCAGCATCTTTCAGCTGTATGTTTATTTCTTGGCAAGATTACGCTCAGTAGTTTGCCATTGCTTTCTGAGCAGCCGGCTCACATACCCCGTAAGTTACCGATGCGATTCGAACCACTGCTGATTCTCACAGTTATCACGTTACCCACGAGAGTATACGAGATTACGGAGAAAAGTCATAACCTCTAAGCCACGAATCCGGCTTATTATATATATATATATATATATATATTAGGGCTGCGGAAGTTAACGATTAATTTTTTGAAACGATTAATCGAAAACTTTTCTCCCGTCACTTATACAAATGACCCGGATGTCGAAACATTTTCGGACATTTTAAACATAGTGCTGCAAACACAACCGAGATGCAAAATTGTACTGAGGCACCATTGTGTAAGCTGCAGTACCAACACGATGAAACAGTAGGTTTTTTATGCTACTGAGTCTTCTACAGGTCAGAGAAGCATTAACTGTCTACATGTCAGATGAAAAGAAGCAATACAAAGGTCCAAAACTGTCAGGTTCAGATTGGGAGAAAATTTCGAAATATGTCAAAGTTTTGGACTTATTCTGTCAGACCACGGTCCTGCTTGGCGGTCATGAGTTTGCTTCATGTAGCTGTGTATTGCCACTGCTATCATCGTTGACAAAGCATTTGACTGTACACGATGATGATCCGGAATACATAGCTAAAATCAAGGCAGGATGTATTAATGACTTCAGTGAACGTGTAGCTAATATGACAAGTAATTAAATACTACAGATTGCAACAGCACTTGATCCACGCTATAAATACCTGAAGTGTTTGTAAAAAGATGCAAAAGAACGAACTTGGTCACGTATTGAACAACAAATAGCAGCTAATGTTAATGATGAGCAGATGGAGACCGCTGCAACGAGTGATACTGACATTGACAATGAAACTATATGTTAACCAAATGAAAAGCGTATTAAGCTAATGGAGTCTGAAATGGAGAAGAAAGTTGCTGAATCGGTTGACCCTCTACAACGGTGGAAACTTAATGAACATCGATATCCAAAATTGGCATTCCTTGCCAAGATCATTTTGTGCATACCGGCTACCTCAGTTCCATGTGAACGATTGTTCAGCTCTGCTGGTTATATTGTTAATAAGACGCGCTCGTCACTTGAACCAAATACTGTCAACATACTCGTCTGTTTGCATAGTTGTTTATTAGATGACATATCCCTGGGAAGGTTAACCCGGTCAACAAATTCCCGCAGAAATCGGATGTGTCGGCCTAACGGCGAAAGAACGCAGCTCTGCTGTAAACAGGCACAACGTAATCACGTCCGAAAAAAAAAAAAAACTCCGGATGAACGCAGAAGAAGAAGAAGATGACATATAAACAAGACAATCCAGTGTTATTTCGATTTTTGACAAATACGACTGCAATGTGAGTTATGTGACTATAAATGTTTTGCTTTAATCGAAATTAACGATTAATTAATCGTTAATTTTTCAAAAGCTAACTATTAAATTTAAATTAATCGGTCGCAGCACTAATATATATATATATGTGTGTGTGTGTGTGTGTGTGTGTGTGTGTGTGTGTGTGTGTGTGTGTGTGTGTTGTGTTGTGTTGTGTTGTGTGTGTGTGTGGTGTGAGGTTATAAAGATAATAAGGGTGATATGACTAGGGGTATCTCGGATGGGATAGGTCATCATCCTCAATCAGCCTTCTTACTGAAGCCTAGAAATGGCTCCGAAGCCCAAAGTGAGGACTTCGACAGAACGTTTAAGTTCTTACACTAAATTTATAAAGAAAGGGCCTCTTTTAAAAAGGCGAGGTGATTATGGAAATTTACCACAGACACGAGAGGAAGAAAACTAACTCCATAAAGAAAATGTGTCTATGTGTATTTCTCCACCCTCATGGTGATCACAACTTAAGTTTTAACCAGTAATTATATATAAACTGCAATAAACAACTGCTGAACAAAACGTCAACAATTAAGCAACTCCGACACCTTGAATAAATTCAACTACATTGGCAAAAATTGTGAGTTTTGGGAAGATCTGTGATCTGTTCTGTGATATCATATAACCCAAATATTACAAACTCATGAATAACAGAATCAGTGGAAAAAATATAGATGATTCCCCAAAACTAATCAACAGATTCATAAACTATTAAGTTGATAAAACTCCAATCTCTACTCAACCATATCATTAAGGTCCTTCTCCTAAAAAAAAAAAGCATAAAATAAAATATGTCCACATTCTTTTTCTTCTATATCAATTCACAGCTACTGATGAGCTGGGTTATATAAATTCCTCAGTAATGCAGAAAATCCTGGTTCCGGAATGACATGGGATTCTCCCTGGTGATACATGGTTGATATAACTATGACCTGGTACTTAACCTTCTTGGACATGCTTGGCGAAGCTGTGGCCAGGAGGTCAATAAATATAAAGGGTATCTATCACTCTTGACGGTTTCGAAAAGGTAGATCCTCGGGGCATTGAAACTAATTTATACCAACCCTGTGTTAGTGTTCACAGACCAGAACATCTCTGCAGCCGTCAGCAAAGCGATTTTAGTAGGACCAAGTCTCATGTTAATACGGCTAACCTGTAAGTTCTGTGACATCCCTGGAACTCTCCAGACATACTTATGTGAAGGGCATGTACAGGGACAGATCCTTAGCCATCCATGATTAGGCTTAAAAAAGTCGCTTAAAAGTCGACAGGGTCAACTTCATTGCACCGGGTTTTTATCCCATATGGCTCGGTCTCTTTCCGCAGCACGGAAAGAGTCGCACAAAGCACGAACTCCGTAGCTTTTAGCGACGACCCATGGGAGTCTCCGAAACATTTAACTCGTAAACCGAAGGACGCGGCCCGGAATCGAACCCACAACCATCGGCTCACGAGTCAAATGTCACACGGCTTGACCACTTCGCCACCTGGGGGTCATTCAAGATGATAGGCATTCCTCTTCTGACTATCTAGAAGGCAATTCCTGACTTCATTGCAAGCAATGAGAAGAATGAAGAACGTCCAGTAGTTCAGATTCAAAAGATCGGAATATCTCACTAGCCATCCGTTAGCAGTTCTGTAAGGCTGAGTGTCCTGACTGTAAGGCCAATATACACCACCCATCTCTGACGATACAAATGCAAAAACTTATCGCTATACATTTTAAAGAAAACCAAATGTCATTATAACCAACATATCAAGAAACATTTAAAAAAAAAAAAAAAAAAAAAAAAAAAAAAAAAAACACTAAATGGAAGGGGAAGAGAATGGAGTGTGTTACTAACTCACCAATCCATCTTCTCTGGTCTTGGAGTTTAATCCAACTCTGACGGAGTGTGAGTGGTATCTGCATAGGGATCAACACTTGTTCTCCATGAATGCCGTACTATTATGATGAGGAAACTCATGAGGAGACAAGCATAATAAGATGAGACAAGGTCATCAGGATGAGACCAAGACAAATTGAGACAAATTCATCATGTTAAGACCAAGGTATGTTGTGACAAAGTCATTATGGCGAGACAAAGGTCTGCATGTTGAGATGATGGCATCATGTTGAGACGAGTTCGTCATAACAACATCTCATTATCCTACGCCTGTATTGCAAGACCGGTCTTCACTCTTCTCGACCAGAATCGGTTCATAAGTGCAATTTTCATCCTCCATCATCATTAATTCATTTGCTTTTTACTGGGATCAGTAAACGTTTCTCCTTCCACAGTCGGGGTAATAATTAATAAACACATTTACGTGTGAAAGAAAAACAAAACATAAACGAGAAAACATATTATCATTTCATGAAATAATATAGGAGTCATTCAATGGATATTCAGCCAACATCAGCAAAGACTCGAACACAAGAACATATTGTCCTTTCTCAGCCTGACTCTTGGAGCAGGGATTTTGGAACTCAGTTCGAAAACCTACCCAATGTTGCAAGTATAATAAGTGCACAAACTTCAGGAACGAATTGCATTACAGCAATCTTTAAGAGCGCTGTTAGCAATTCACTGAACATAAAATATTTGCCAAGCCATCAACAGCAATTGTGCAATGCTGGCGTGAAGTGCAAGTCCTGTAGGACATATAGATATATAGTTCGTCTATCTTTCTTCCCATATGAGATTATCTTATATATAAATTAGGATGTGCGTATCTCTGTCTGTATGTATGTATGGCCTTTATTTGTTCGCGAACGGCCCATCCGATTGAGATGAAATTTTCTACACGCCTTCCTTTCATTCCAGAGCT
>OY992884.1:97292596-97347596 GCA_963921405.1 Cepaea hortensis | reverse complement strand
TTTTCGTCACTACCTCCCCGTGCCGGGAGTGGGTAAGTTGCGCGCCTGCTGCCTTCCTTGGATGTGGTAGCCGTTTCTCATACTCCCTCTCCGGAATCGAACCCTGATTCAACTTTACCCGATACAAATATGGCAGGCATGTCACGTATCATTGACATTTGATAGGACAGACATTTGAAAGATGCGTCGCTGGCATGTAAGGCCATGCAATCAGCACAAAGTTATCCAGAGTCACCAGTGGAAACGCAGCACCCCGCAAAGGGCAACGACTATTGGTTTTGAACTAATAAAAACGCTCTTTCTGAGAGGTCGGAGCTTGGTAAGCATGTATTAGCTCTAGAATTGCCACAGTTATCCAAGTAGGATCGTGTCATCTAAGGAACCTCGACCGATTTAATGAGCTATTCGCGGTTTCACCGTGAGGCAGTGTGAACCTAACCATGCATGGCTTAATCATTGAGACAAGCATATGACTGCTGGCAGAATTAAGCAGATATCTATCGCACGAAGAAGAAGAAGAAGAAGAAGAAGAAGAAGAAGAAGAAGAAGAAGAAGAAGAAGAAGAAGAAGAAGAAGAAGAAGAAGGAGGAGGAGGAGGAGGAGGAGGAGGAGGAGACGGAGAGGAAGAAGAAGAAGAAGAAGAAGAAGAAGAAGGAGGAGGAGGAGGAGGAGGAGGAGGAGGAGGAGACGGAGAGGAAGAAGAAGAAGAAGAAGAAGAAGAAGAAGAAGAAGAAGAAGAAGAAGAAGAAGAAGAAGATGAACAGCAACAACAACAACAACAACAACAACAACAACAACAACAACAACAACAACAAGAACAAGAACAAGAAAAACAAGAAGTACAAGAACAAGAAGAAGAAGAAGATGAACAAAAAGAACAAGAAATTCTATGCAGCATTTTTAATAAAATCTTTGCAGTAATTTCCGTTCACATTCTTTTCAAATTACAGCTTCTTTTCGGACTCCAATGTGATCAACAGAAAATCTACTGGAAAATCTCTCCAACAACCAATGCAATGGATATACATTCATAAGTTTTGGTATTGATTAGCACTGTCAGAAGCTAAAATATTTTCAAAAACCAGAAGTTAATGTGGGAAGACAACTGTAAAATAAAATAAAAGATTGAAAATTACAGCCATACCAAATATGCGTTTGTTTTGTCTATGTAACATCAAACTTTTGACAGTAAAATTGAGTTTTAAAATCATAAACAGAGAGAAAGCGAGAGAGAGAGAGAGAGAGAGAGAGAGAGAGAGAGAGAGAGAGAGAGAGAGAGAGAGAGAGAGAGAGAGAGAGAGTTAAAATCATAAACAGAAGTGGGAGAGTGTCTGCCTGTACGGCGAGGAACCACCAGTCTGCACACCAATAAGCCAGACATGGGACAACGGATACTCACGCAAAACTCAGGTCCTGTATGACATCACACTGATGTTGGACAACAGGATGCCTTCATCCGACATACAGGACTTTACGATGGCGTTCACAGCCAGCGTACGCAAGCAAGCAATAAACAGACTATCGAGGCTGGGTCTGATTGCAACGTACTGCAAGGGAAATACAATTTAAAAATAAATATGACAGTCGAATAGATGAAAGTCAGCGTGTAAGAATGGTTAAGAGCGCTCGTCCTTAAACTTCCGGTGTGCTGATGCTGAGGTAGCGGTTGGACTGGTGTGTTCACTTCTCGTCCTTGACATGGGAACGTATATTACACGTACCTCAGAAGTCGGAGTGGGTTCGTCTGATGGCAAGGGACACTAATAATAGAGAGAATAATCCACAAGCAAATTGTTTGGTGATGCATGCCTTTCAGTCCAGCAAGTGTATGAGTGGAGTAGGAAGATGCAAAACGGCGTGACTTCAGTGACAGACTGTTCACGGCCGGGTCAGGCACACAGAGTAGTGACCCTAGAGTGGATTATTCTACAGGAATCCAAGCACTTTATCGGTGCTGAAGGAGTTGTATTGAACGCAGTGGTGACTAAATCGAAAAAGGATACATTTGTTCTGTACTTTTTCTGAATATATTCACCCCCAAAAAAATTTAAGGTTGTCACTTGGGCACACCGTGGATGAGCGCTAAACAGTATATGTGAATTTATTTATGAACAGTGGCCTCACCGGTTCCCCAATTTATATGTCTGTGTACTGAGAGTAATGGTGTATCTGCCTTTGAAAGTTAACGAATGTCAGTAACAACAATTTCAATGTTTATGTTGTCTAGTGCGTCCTCCAATTCCTGCGTGTTTCTTCAACTTCTATGAGTGGAAAACAATACATGCGTGCTTAGTTAATAACACAATAATTAAGGAACCGAATAATAATTTAATCAGTAATATGCATATACACTGCACATATTGTCAAGATAAGAAAACAAAAGTAGACAGTTGATACATAATTAACGACTGGTTATATATTATTGCAAATGTTTTCTCTTTAATGTGTAAAAACAAAATAGTCAAAGTTTTACAAGCACCAAATGTAATTCGGAACAAAACAGGTGACGTGATTCTTACTTTCTTGAAAAGTAAAGTTACCTTTCTTTTCTTTCTTTAAGTGTTATCAACATGTGCCATGCCAATAAGCGTGATGTTTCGCCATCTCATACGATTTTTTTAAATGTTGCATGTTTCTTGCAAGACGTTGCAGTCAACACCAGCATTTTTCAACTAATGTTGATGTACTATGCAAATTTTACGTTCAGTAGTTTGCCATTGCTTTCTGAACGACCGGCTCCCATACCAGTACGTTATAACACAACGCGACACGGTCTGCTGCACAAATCGGTCGCGGCTGCGTTTCGAAGGCCTGGTAAGCGGCTCACGAACCGCGTTCACGATTACGAGTCTTGAATCAGGGTTGTTTTCTTGTCCCAGAGTATACCACGTTGCCAAGTCATCCATATATTTACCTCTATGCCTTCCTTTTGCTGATTTCCCATAAATTATGCCAGTTGTCACTAAGATTTAAAATTAATTTCTTATCATAAATTGCCCAAAAAAATCTTGACTGTCCATATCTAATTTTTCGAATACATTTTACGATTTTTTTTTTTTCTGGTAGAATTTTGTTTTGTCCGTCCTCTGTATTCTTTGAATATTGTCCAGAAACAACATTCCCACCGCCATCAGATGTTTCTCACCTTGTCTGCTTATTGTCCGTGTTCACCACGCTTACTTACACCTGTATATATTCAGTACGGCACTTCGGCACTCTTTCTCACTGGAGATGGCAGCTTTTTATTAGTGATAAACACAATTCGTTATGTTTTTATTAAACAATAAATAAATAATAAATTGCCACTAATGCAGTTTCCTGCTATGGGTCAGTTTTGTGAAGGCGCCATCACATTTTGTAGACTGTCACAGTCCTAGATTTCTAGGGGATTGAAACTCGGGCTCATACAGGCAACAAACTCCGTTCAGATACAATCGAGCATCATTTATTTACATTTATATTACAGTACGCTGGCGAAGTGAGTTTTCACACGCCAGCATTTAGCACATTGTGTATCACAGGAGTTTACAATGAACATGATTATCAGATTATCACAATAACTCTAGCAGCTATCTAACAGATAGTAATGTATGTATAAGACCCCTAAAACACTTGGGTCTGAAACTATCAAGTCCCCTTAAGGTAAGCCCTGTTGCTTCCTCGATGTCCAGTCCGGGTCTGTCCTTCCACACGTGTCTTAATTCGACACGGGTGGTAACTCTCTCTGAGTTTCTCGTGGACCCCGCAATCGGCGGGCCCCATCAGTGTCCTCGTGGCTGTGGACACACTGACCGTTCCTTCGAGAAGGCTCTAGATTATTCGAGCCTTCGAGTGACTCGGTTCTTTCCCTTTAGCTGGATTTATATCCCTTCGCCAGTGTCTCGTTCTTTTAGGTTGGTACCGCCCTTTAGGTGAGTCTGTGACATAGACCTGAATGAACGGAGACCCAGGTTCCAATCCTCGGTAAGGTGTGAATTTTTTTCTGTCCGGGGAAAAATGAAAACCTTAACCTGCACAGTTAGCGGCGACTACACTAGCCTGGCGGCCTTAATTCCTCAGGATCAAGAACCCCCTGTCCTACACCACAAGATACTATAGGCGGTAGTTGAGTTTTTTTTTTTTTTGTTTTTTTTTTAACATAATGCATGGAAGAAGAAGTGCCGAATCTTGTTCTCACTTTCGCAGGCGCCAAGCCCAGGCGTCGAGCCTTGCTCACGGCAGTATCGGAACAGTTCGCTTTTAACTTCGTTAACGCAACTTTTTACCTGTAACCTATTCAAAACTTCTCTAAAATAACAAAAGAATAACAAAACAAAACAATGTTTAAGGCTGTACAATAACAGAGCATACAATTTGAGATCATCATAGAACAGTTAACATCAATAATAATTATAATGAAAGCATTATTTGTCTACATTTGTGGAGGCCATTTCTGTAAGACAAATGTTGCTGCGATGTAAAAAAAAAATTCAGTAAATAAATACATTGTCAGGGTCTTGCGTAAGGCAAGTACTAAGGCTCGTTTGTTGACAAGTGAGAAACTAATTACTGTTGCTAAATAACTCGACGTGACACACGGCAACAACAATTCAAACACTTTATTCGCGCAACGCACACTTTACAATCAATGCATACATCGCGCAATCATAATTCATAATGTCAGCACATAATTCAATACAAGCAATCAATAGATACATCAATGCAATACACTTACAAGTCAATCACACAGGCGTTCAGTATCCAACACTCGTACAGGTTAGCTCTCGGTTCACGCTCAAACACTCAATTCATTACAAGCAACCATTCACCCGTCTGTCCAATACGACGTCTCAAGCCGGTCTCGCGACCCGTTCAGCATTCTCGTCAGTCGGAGTAAGGTCCCCCTGGGTGAGCCACTAGTTTCACGCTGTGTTCCGACTGGCCAGCAACGGGCTTAGCGTTGCTCAGAGTTGAGCCCGGTTGCATTTGTCTGGAGTTGGTACAGACGACGCGTCAGAAGACCGAATGGACCAGAGCTCTCGCTCTTAAACTTCCGGTGTGCTGATGTCGAAGTAGTGGGTTCAACACCTAGACCGGTAAGTTGGACTAAAATGTTGACTTCTCGTTCTTGACTTGGGGACGTAAATTATAAGTACCTCAGAAGTCGGAATGGGTTCGCCTGATGGCGAGGGACAGTGGTAACAGGGAAAGCTAATCTACACGCAAATATCAGTCCAGTGCACTAGAAGTAAAATCAGACAGTAAACAATTGCTTTGTGTTTTGTTGAGCGCAAAGTTTTCTTTTTATGAAGATTTTAGCAAAAGAAATAAGAAAAATTACAAGACCCCCCCCCCTCCCCCCCCCCCCCCAAAAAAAAAAAAAAAAATTAAAAAAAAGAATGTTCACATCTGGAACTGAAAACAGCCCGAAAATCGAAACGGATTTTTAAAACTCTGGTGGACATTTCCCATTAGATTAACCCTCAGTTGATCCCACGGGAGATGTGGTAACGCAGTGGCTAGACGCTCGCATACTTGCCTTGTGGTCATAATTTCGAAACCGCATCAAGGTAGATATTTCAGGTCACCAGCTCCGTGGCGAAGGGTTTACGGGTGTCCTTGGTAATCCTGCTACACGCGTTCCAAACACAGCTGCGGGCGATTTGGCAGCAGACCGCCTTGCGTTGGTTGTTTAGGAAATGATATGAGAGACCGGTCATTCTGAAAGTAATCGCAAACTACTGAACGTAAACTTGTTAAGAAATCACAACAGCAAAATATTCTGGTATTGACTGCGACGTTCTGTAAAGAATATGCCACTAACTATTACTCTCGGGTCGACACAGCGTCAAATGGGCTCCAGGAAATGTCTCGGGGAAGTAAAGGCGGTCTGAGTGGTGTTTGGGTTATACAAATATGGATTTAGCACCATATACCTCAAGCTCATTAAGGCGTGTACAAAGGTCCTTTACTGGACTGACTTATGTTGCTACGGAGCTTTTTTTTTTGGCTTATCCTTTACAGGACATCGCTGTCAACACAGCATCTTTCAGCTGTATGTTGATTTCTTGGCAAGATTACGCTCAGTAGTTTGCCATTGCTTTCTGAGCGGCCGGCTCACATACCCCGTAAGTTACCGGTGCGATTCGAACCACTGCTGATTCTCACCGTCATCACGTTACCTACGAGAGTATACGAGATTACGGAGAAAAGTCGCTAACCTCTAAGCCACGAAGCCGGCACGGAGCTATTAGGAGCATATAAATTGAATCTATAGAGAGCATCATATAAATATGATTTCTCTTTAGGCACTTTATTTGATACAAACGCTAGTTCCTCACATACTGTTATCCTCATCATTAGCATCATCATCATCATCATCATCATCATCATCACTATCATTCTTTTTATCATCATCATCATCATCATCATCATCATCATCATCATCATCATCATCATTATCATCACTATCATCCTCTTCAACATCATCATCATCACCATCTATATCATAATCATCATCATCATCATCATCATCATCATCATCATCATCATCATCATCATCATCATCATCATCATCATCATCATCACTTTCATCATCATCACCATCATCATCATCATCATCACCATCTATATCATAATCATCATTATCACTATCATCCTTGTCATCATCACCACCATCATCATCATTGTCAACAACAACGCCTTCAATGCAGAAGACACAAACAATATGCTGCACAATTTATTGCCTGACATATTTCGCTGCATCTCGTCGGTTGCATGCTTCAAAGTCATATATCGTATGAAATTAATAAATGAATAATACCTTAGCTCAAATAATTAAAACATATAGTCACATTGTTCCAATATGGACAGTGACTATGTATTTTAATTATTTTAGCTTAAGTATAAAAGTATAATTCATTTATTGTCCGCCTATCAGAGCTTCCATCCTAGACCATTTGCCGACCAAGGCTATGGGCCTGATCTGCCCCGCCATGACATGTAGTCTTTAGGTTGCATTTCCTCGCACTAGGAAAAAGCATCCCTCCCAAATGCGCCCTTCCGCAAGATTTCTCCTATCTTACACTATAAGTCTTTTTCCTACGTTGTACTTCTTGACTTGTTCCTTCTTCCTCGTACATTTCTCCTAACACAATCATCCTCCAACCTCATTCTTCCTATCAATAATACTCATCTATCTTTATTATTACTCATATCCTAGTATTCCCCATTGTCAACAACCGAAGTTGACAAGCATTACTGGATACTTCTCTTGCACCACACGAGAAACTCGTAAGGCGTACAAGAGGATTAGTTACACATTTTAATTCAACTTGGCGCTCACAAAATGTAGAGCCATCATTGATTCGCACAGTATTTACAAGCATAATAATATACAATATTCACTCTATCAAAGTCAGTCCTAGGCCCTAGCAGTACTAATATCTACATAACAAAAACCACATCGGCTTGGCCGATTTGTTCATCTAAACATTCAGTCCCCCGTCTGACAAACCTCAGCCGTGGCAGTCACACCACGCGCGGATGGATCACGGAGATCCCTAGGATTGCGTGCTGCGGTTCACAGCATGCTTCACGTGGCCTATCCACGGGTAAACTCTCTTAAGAGTTCCTTACATCTCTTTGGGCGAGTGTACTTACAACCCAACCAGAGTTCTCACTTCTCAGGTTGACACTGGTGTGTCTGAGTGGAGACCTGTTCACCCACTCATTCCCGTTGTCTTTCTATTCCCTGGGTAGGGCCTTGTTACCCCCACTCCCAGTAGAGATTGTATCATATATCCTCTTATATCCTTTTCCTCCACTTCTCATGCAAGTGGTATTCCCTAGGTCTTTGACACCCATCCCTTATTTTGCATAAATCTTACCTGCTCATTTATGATACCTCCCGCCTCTTTCAATACTCCTTAATCTTGTTTTCCCATTTATTATCGTACATAGTTTATCTAGCTTTACTATAACTCATATCTTAGTATTCCTCATTCTTCATAACCTGTTCATTTATGTATCCTCCCGACTCTTTCAATACTCCTTAATCTTAATCCTCAATGTATTTATCAGACAAAATGTATCAATCAGTACAGCTTTCGTCGCTCATGTGTTACTGGGTTCCGGAAGAGAAACAATGAATGGTGTGACAGCAACCTACCAAGCATGTCGTAGGAGACCACCAAGCAGACAGTTCTGTTTTCAGTCCATTGAGAGAACATGCTTGTCACAATACTATCTGAAGAGACAGAGAACATAGCGAAGACATGGAGAGAGCAGCAAGAAATTAAAGAAACGGACAGAACGGCTTGGCTTGAGGTGGCTGAGGGGTTACGTTCAATATTGAATAGAGTGCAGAAGAAGAAGGCGACGACAGTCTTCAGATCATACGTGCTCTGTCTCACACAAAATATGTCGAAGAAATTGATTCATTTGAATCCAGTAACCAGTCGCCTTAGCACTCATCTATTCCGTCCTCTACCATGTTCCTTTCTGCTATTGCCATGCTGCATACCTGATTCCATAAATCTCAGCCGCATGTACAATTTGATTTGTGTCTATTTATTTCTTAATATTCTGCAGCATATGCTTTGCTACTCTCCATATAGAGATAATGCTTTAGTTATTTGTATAACTAAGTAGCATGACTGAGAGTTGAGTAGCTATTGATAGGATGCATGTGGACCAATGTTTGGGCCAGAGTACTCTCACCTGTCGCCCTCCCTTTTCAGGAGTTGCCTGTTGAGGAACCAGTCAACTAGATTTGTTGTTGGCCGGAAACCACTTCGTATGCTACAGCGAATGGTTGAACCATATACTTACCGCGCCTGACTTAACCACACCATATGCCAGGGTGACCCATTATGTATGAAGGTGCATCCAGAGATTCAAGTGCCCTGATGGTGCACGTGTGGGACACGATGGTTTGTTGTTGAGTTTATACTTGTGAAGATATAGTATTTCAGAAGGAGCTTTCAGTAATTTGAGCAATCATGCTCTATGACAAGAGACATCTGACCGTATACAAATGCGGTGGTTCTGCCTAAACGCGGAAACATGTTTATTCCTACACTTAGGAGGTTCCTACGACAGCCTTAGTGGAAGGTCATGATGAGACCTACACCAGCTTCCGTATAAGAGACCCAAAGAAAGTGATGTGTCAAGGGACTAGGGAATCTAGTTCAACCTGAATGTCTCCAAAAGAAATATGTATCAGATTCTACTATTATAGTGAAACAGTGTGCAGACTTTGAACTATGTTACATTATCTGATGCGCCGAGCAGTGAACTGTGTTATCAGTAAGGGACCATTGAATTGGTCAAAGAACTGAATCGAGACCCAGTGTTACTGTGCTATCAGTTAGGGACCATTGAATTGATCATGAACATAGACAAAACTCAGTGCTAATGTGTTTGAAGTGTGAGACCGTTAAATTGGTCAGTGACAGATTCATCACTCATGAGTAATGTGCTACCGATCGACCATTAGATTGGTCATAGGCTATTGACATTCATTAAGTTTAAGATTAGTTGGAGGTAAATCCAGGAGGATTGTAGTCCAGCTAGTAAGCACAGATACCTGTGCAGTACTTTATTCGCAGTGACTTAGTACTGTATGAGGAAGATGCAGTTGGTCCAGTTGAGTGAGGTACAGCAGTAACTCTATTGTTGTTGATCCACGCTTGGGAGACGGAGTGGTCACCAAGGTCCAAGTCATCTCACTGGAAGGAGGCCGGGTGAGTGGCGGACCGACTGGACGGGACATCTGCATCCACTCTACTTCTCAACTTAATGAGGAATACAACATCTCTGATTCTGTCTCTACCCTATCTTCTAGTATGTAAATAGATTTTTCTCTCAGGATATTCATTTCAGTTCTATATTCTCAGGGGTAGAATAAACTTTATGTACGTTGACTTGCTCTTTGTATAATGATTGAGTGTGGTCTCGGACGATGCCTAAGTGTTCATTGTTCCACAGGAGTAGGTAGTTAGTGGGGGTCTAGAATCTGGAGGGGCTTGTAGACATAAATAACTAATATGAGATCAACCACAGAGTAAAAATGTGTATCTGCCTGTCCTACCCCTGGGGCTAGAATACACGGGAGTGCCAGAGACACCTCGGGTGTGGTTCACTCTCACTACCCAAGGTGAACTCGTTACACTCCAGAATACAGAGTGGGGGCCCGTCCGGGATTATTCCAAGATCTTTGTGTGTTGTAGACCTCTCACATAAAGATAGGGACTTAGTCTATATCCTCTACTTCAGTCTACATAAGATTCTACTACTTCTACTTATCTCCTAACTGTCTGACGGACATTTGTGTTGTGGTGATTAGTTAGTACTATTGATTATTGATTCATTGTATTGCTTCACCCAAACATACTTGAGTACCCACCTCTCAACGTCAACATGTCTACCCAAGAGATAGACTTAGACAAAGTTCAGGAAACTGGGCGTAAGTCAGGTCTAGAGGGAGATGCTTTGAAATCCTATGTGCAAGAGGTGGAAAGAAATTTTCGCCAAGAGGAAAGAGAGAGGAGGAGAGCAGAACGAGAACTGGAAGCCAGTACAGTGGCTCTTGAGGAAAAGAGGATAGCGGCTGATAGCGAAATGAAACGGCTTGAGTTGGAAGCCGAGAGAGAAAGACGTGACCATGAGTATCGAATGAAGCTACTTGAGGCACATGTGCCTGCTACAGGTGTAACTGATGGAGCTATGGGAGGAGGTGTACCTCCTGGCTCAGAGTCAACCAGTAGACGTGACTACCAGGCTATGAAATGGCCTTTACTGCCGTTCGAACCCGAGAAAGAACGCATAGACCAATACTTAGAGAAGTATGAGGCAATGTGTTTTGCAATGGGATTAGACAAACAGAAATGGTGTTTGAAACTCTCCCAGGGAATCCGTGCCGAAGGTTATGAAGTGTATGCACGCTTGCCACCGGGTTTACAGAATGATTACCCGGCATTGAAAGCGGCTCTCTTGAAGAGGTTCGAGATCACCGCGCACTCATACCGACGGAAGTTTAGAACTTCTAAGCGAGAGCCTGGCGAACTGTTTTCAGCATACAGTGTGAGGTTGAACTCATACCTTCTTAAATGGATGGCCTTGGCCGGATTTGAAGAGGGATATGAAAGTTTGCGTGAGTTGATGGTTGTCGATCAGATGCGAATGCAAATGTCGAAACCCTTGCGGAACTTCTTAGGTGAGAATGGGGCTGAGAGATTAGATATAGTCACCAAGTTAGCCGAAAGATACGTTGAAGTCTATGGCGAGACTGGGGACACCAGTCCAACAGATCCGAGATCGAAAGATAAGGATCAAGGTAAGTCCAAGAAGGACAAGAAGACCAGAGGTTCTGAAGAACCAAAGAAACAGGTAAACTCTTTAGAGAGTAACTCTAACGTCATCCAAGGTAAGAATAGCCCACCTAGTTCTCCAAAGAGGAAGTGGAGTGAACGATGGTGCAAATTCTGCAAGTCCAGCACTCACAATACGAGTGAGTGTACCGATTCACTTGTTTATGAATATTCCCATTTACCCGCATATTACAGTGTGGGATTTCGTCTTAGAGATGACCACAATCACTGTCGTCTCACATTTTAATTCATTTTCATTCTGACATAAATTACAAGTACCTCTGAAGTCGGAGTGGGTTTACCTGATGACGAGGGGAATTGGTAATAAGCAGCTAATCCACACGCAAACATCAGTCCAATGCACTAGAAGTAGTAGCTCGTATATGGACTACGCTTGAGTTAAAGTGAGCGAATGCACACACACACACAAAGCACACACACACACACACACACACACACGCACACACACACACACACACACACACACACACACACACACACTACACACACACACACAGCAGAGCAGAGGATACTTTACAGGCTCTTTCAGCAGTTAATAATTTGTGTCATTGAGTATTGTCTGGGGCTGCTGACAGTATCAAAGAACCAGCTTGAAAGGTTGGAGCGCATACAGAATGCTGCCATGTGGGTGATTCTGGGGTTCACAAAGGACACACCAATTAAATGCATGAGGTATACCCTGACGCTATCAACAATGGCGGATAGGCATAGGGTCCTTCAGGCCAAATGGTACCTGAGAGTTGCTGCAGATAGGGATCACACCCTGCATGAAGCCATGGATATGGTCAAGGGTCATAGATTAGACGAGGCAGGTCCTGGATGGCACAGGCAGAACTTTCTATACATCAGGTGTGTGATCTAGAGACCATCAATCGTGAAAAAGAGTGGGTTGAACTACAGGCAGACAGGGCGGACAGATACAAAGTAATATTAACACGGCTTTCCATCACATGTAGTACAACTCATAAAAATGCTATATCTAGACCAACAAGCAGCAGTTAGAATAGATGGCGAGGCATCAGATTGGTTTGACATCAAGCAAGGAGTCCGTCAGGGCTGCGTGCTGTCATCCTATTTGTTTAACCTGTACGCCGAAAACATAATGAGAAATGTAAAAGATGATATAAACAGGGGCTATATGATGCCCTAAATATCGGCGGTCATGACATACCAGAGATTCGATATGCTGATGATACAGTATTTCTCTCCACAACACAGGATGACATAGAAAATCTAATAGCCTCAACCCAACTGAATAGTGAAAATCACAACTTATATCTTAACATAGCAAAAACAAAAATAATGCATACAGATAAAACTACTATGGAGAAAGAAATATACATTAATGGGGAAAAATTTGAGGTGGTGGAAAATTTTGAATATCTTGGGTCATTGATTACCAACAACGGCGACACAATGAAAGAAATTAAACGGCGACTATCAATTGCTCTTCAAAGACTAAAACAGCTGAATAAATTATGGAGTGGGACAGACAGAACTACAAAAATTAGATTTTTAAGAGCATGCATCTTTCCAATTGCAACATACGCCTGTGAGACATGGACATTTACTAAACAAGCTGAACAGCGCATAAACGCCTTTGAGTATAAATGTTATAGACGAGTTCTAAGAATATCTTGGGTAAAGAAAAGAACAAATGCATCCATACTTCAAGAGTTGAATATTGAAGAAGGTTGGCTATTAAAGACGATAAAACAAAGAAAATTAAAATATTTCGGTCACTTGAAACGTCACGAAAGTTTGGAGAGAACAATAATGGAAGGGTATATGCCTGGGAAGAGAGGAAGAGGAAGGCCAAAGAGAAGATGGGTGCAGGATGTGACGGATGATCTCCAGATGGGTGTATCAGACGCAGGACATCTTGCATGTGATCGAGAGGTTTTCCGGAAGGTTGTTATGGGAGCGAGGTTCTGCAAAGGACATGCTACTGAATGAATGAATGGTCTAAGTGCAGAGAATGGGCAGAGGGCCGCTCAGAATTTGAGGTGCAACAACTGATCCAGAGTAATACACATCAATGTGAAATAGTGATCTATACTGATGGATCAGTGGTGAAAAACAGACGGAGTGGTTAGGGTTTCATTGTGAAGGCTAAAGGACGCTTCTTGAAAAAGGAGTGTATGGCATATGAGGCTACGACCTCCAGCATTTGAATGAAGGTGGAAGCAGTCACAGCGGCATTCCGTTGATTAGAGGAGACCACTGCAACACACATTGTCTTCATTAAAGACTCAAGGAGTATGCTTACTAAGGTGGAGAAAGAAATTTTTCGTGTGGAATGGCTCACCTCGCTTCAGAGGTCACTGATTGTGAGAATTGTATGGATGTTTTGTCCTGACCATGCGGGAGTGCGGGGGAACGAAGATGCTGATAGGCTGGCATGGAATACACTTCTTGGTTGTAGATACCTAAGGTCAAGGGAGATGTGGTCTTGCGCCTGTGGGACCAGGTGAACAAGGTGGAGGAAAAGATTGAGAACCCGTATGATGGGATTGCGGGGAATACGCAGGGTTTCTCGTAGAATCTCGAAACTGAGATGGGAGATATGGAGAACATTCAAACAGATAGCGTTGGGAACGATTAGTAGTGTGACTGCCACGGAGTTGTTGCAGTGGCTCGTCTAACAACAACACCAGGCAATTTACAGACAACTCAACAATAGACTTGACAGGAAACTTTTGCGTCCTCAGTTTGACAAAACATTTATTGCAGAACAGCCTACAGTGTGGCTCCCACCCACTGCCGACCAACGGTCGTTATCGCATCCTGCAGGTGGGCCGCACACGCCCGCCTTGCATTATCATTTCACAAAATCTGATCGTCAAGAAAGTTCCTAAGCCTACCAAATTGATGTCTACTTACTGCACCTTGTAAATCATCGTACCCAACATTCACTCGTCACTGCGTCGACCTGACCGCCATTCCGGTCGAGCGTGTTGTCAAACAGTGGTGAAAGTCAAACTGCCACTTGCCGGCTTTCGCGGTCTCATCACCGGGCCTCAGCTTCAATAGGTGGCTTCATTCTCAACACATTTCACAAAGAGAATATTAATTAACTTGTACATCAGTCTAGGCTGCTGTTATCGCTGACTGTATTTAACTTGGACGATCTTTGAACGATCTGTTCTCAACCACGTCCCGACCTCTAAATCCCGAAAATATGTCTGCCATTTTCAGCCGGCGCGCAGTCATGTGACTGTGTAAGCTCCGCCCACTCCCGTCACCGGTGTATTCTTGCTTTCTCCCTTACCGTGTGTATGGGCGGCACTTGTCGAATTCTCTCGCAGGACACATCTACGATATTCCTTATATCTTATGGCAATATGCGCCCCCCCTCCCCCTATTTATTTTTACTCTATGTACTCAGTCTTCTAATTTTTTGACATGAGTTGGATAGTCGCACACCACAGTCTATCTTTGTGGACTATATTGTCGCACATCTCGGTCTTTTATTCTCAATAGTCGCACATATATGTCCGTCACTTGTCATTACCTATGAGCTTATCCCTTCCGTGATTTTTTTAGACTCGTGACAAGTCAACATCAATAAGCAACATCACACCCAAAAAAAAAAAAAAAAAATTATATATATATATATATATATATATATATATATATATATATATATATATATATATATATATATATATATATATATATATATATATATATATATATATATATATATACGGACACGGTACACCGTCTACACCCTAGACGACGTGTGGTCACTGCCTCCTTTCTAATTCAGAGGACGGAGATCTAGTCTGATCTGGGATCCAATGTCTCTCTAGACATCTCCAAGCCCTCACGCCCTGGGTAAGGCATTAGTGTGTGCTTATTACTTATGGCTTCCACTGTCCTTTCTTGATCTATGGATCGCTCTTATCTTGACGTGGACGATGATGTGCTATGTTTGATCTTATTCATGACTCTGTGCATGCAGTGAATTTATATTTCCTCTATCCTCTCGTAGTATCTTCTGCCTTGGGGTACGTTGCCTTCATGTTTCTTTGTCTGGATGGATGCTATAATTGCGCATGGCGTTATGGCGATGCTAGTTTTCGGTTTGTTATCTGTACAATTTCTTACCTTATCCTTTTTACAATTATTAATGGAACTTATTTACATTAATGCATCATCATATTAATATAATGCATACGTGTTTTATAATCTACGATCACTAATAATAATATATTTCATACAATGTATACATGTTTCATCATTTGCAATCACTATACATTGAACCAGTAAGACCATTTAACACATGTTCAACGTGTACGTTGTTTCATTCGTGTAACATGTGAAGTATTCTGGTGTAGAATAATTCTATAGACTTTTACATGTTTTGTTTATGTCAATCTTCCATTCTTCCTTGCTGTTATTTATATGCTGTGTTGTTCTGTGACCATACTTTGATTTACCACTTATCTCTTTTTCCCACATGGTGTTATGGTTTTGGCCATATGTGTCGCATTGTTGGATTGGTAGTTGTTTTGTATCCAATGTATAGTTATACTGTTGTAGGGAATTCGATCTCTCGGTGTCGCTTGTAATTTGTATAGTGGATCTTCTTATGAGACCATAAGTTCTAGGAGTACTATTCAATTACAAAATATGTAGAGATCACTGTAAATATAAAATAATTGTTATAATGATGATGAACGAATGATAATAATAATATAAGGGAAAATATCTTTTTCCTTTCATTCAGTTTTATTTTCTTTCATTTTTCCTTTTTATTGTCATCCTTTTTTTCTTTGGTTTGTTTGTTTGTTTGTTTTTTATTTTTATTTTAATTTATTTTAATTTCTATTTTTTCATTTTTTTCCATGTTTTCTTTTATTTGTTTATTTTTTTTTCCAAAACTTTTTGATGATGATGAAAATGATGGAAATTAAATTATAATACTTAAAATAATGTCTTGAATTTAGTTCCTTAACTCAGTACCTGTGAGATGTTGATCTACCTTGTGTCCATTTAACATTGGCTTTTGGAAATTCTGCTGGCCTCTGGTCTTCTATGGTGCTCATATTGTGTTCAAGTGGCGTTGGTCTTCTATATACAGCTTCATTCTAACGTTCCATTCAGTTTCAGCCATACTAATTCTATCCGAGAATGATAACATCTTTGGATTATATATATATACATATCAATACATAACAAATTGTAATACACCAAATAGCAGTAACTAATCTTAAACTGTTTCCAGTGACATGCAAATGTCCTGATCAGTAGTTCAGAGTGCTGGTGACTTTTCAAGCACCCTTTGCATAAGTAGATGATGTGCTGTACATTTGCACATTTCTTCTTTTACAATCTACTTAAGAGATCTGCAAGGATGTTATCTTTACATGCAATTTGACATATATTAACTTCATGATGCTGTAGAAGTATTATTTTAGCTATGTTTGACACAGAAATGTAGTATATACTTTCATAGCTTAAGACATAATAAAATGATGGCATCACCTGAACAGTCTGTTGTATCACACTTTAACTCTTATATAAGAGCCATAGACTTTATCACCTGAGTCGTAGTGACCCATTTGCATGATTATGCTAAAGAACTGTTAAGTTAAGATGTGTGGTGTTCTATTGAGAGTTTTAGAGTTATGGTTAAGTTTGTAACATACTTTGCTGTGTCAATATTTATAGATGTAATAAGTTAAAGTTCTTTGATATGCAGCACTGCACAGTGGTTTGCGTCTTTATGTGTGGCATACATTGTTATTGCTTTAAATTTGTCAACCTGTTGTGTTTTTCTTTCCTTTCGTCATCTGTTAGTCCTATGCATTTCCAGTATTTACTCCAGTTCCATATTTTAACTTCTCGTGTTCGTTCATCAATTTGGTCTTCATGAACTTTTTGTTGTTGCCATTGTTTTTATAAAAAGTCTATGCCAGTATACTGTGCTTTTGGTACCCTTAGGGAAATTGCATTTTCCCAGTTTGGTGTTGTATAGTCAACGTTATTTGTTTGTTTCATTTTAACTGCCTTTTTTGAGCGTTGTTGTTGGATTCTTTTATTTACATAATACTTAGCGTAATATTAATCAGAAGACGTGTCAACCAACCTTTCTGATTGTTTTTCAGCTGAACCTGTTGGCTGAATGAGATCGCAATCTGAGCATTTATTTATCTTCGGTTTAGTTGTATCGTCTAAGTATGGTGTTAAGAATTGTTGAACACTTGCTGTACTCTCAGTAAAAGATGGACTCTTTGACTTGTAATTGAATGGCGAAAGCTACCTTGGTGTTTTCTTTTTCAGTTAAACTTGGTCTAAATGATAGTGCATCCCATGTGATAACTTCTTGAGTGGAATATGTTGGTAAATCCAACTCATTCTTGGATAAATGTTGGTCGTTATCTATGTATTGTTCATCTGTTTTGTATATGTCTGCCCATATGTCTAATTCATTGGTGTCTATTCTAATTTGTTTGTCTTCAGTTGGGAAAATAAGTGATGCAGAGTGTACTTCTGCTATGTTATGTTTTCTTTTTTCCCATTTTTCTATGTCTTGTGGTGTACATTCTTTGACATTTGGGATGGTTCCTAATATTTAATTCTGTTGTATGTTGTGGTAAGACTGCTGCTGGCACCCGTCCTTGGTAGTATGGGCAATTAATGTCTGTCAATGCTACTTTATATTCTTCTAAAGAGCCTCCAAATCTTCTACAAGTTACTTTTTCGTATATATATTTTCTTCGTACTTTTACCAGTTTCTTGTCTACGCCAATAATTACGTACCAGTGTCTCTGATCATTCTTACAGCTAGTCCATTCACTAATGTCAGTTGGACCTTTAGGTTTCTCTCTGTCGGGTAGGCGGAGTTAGCTTCTTGTATGTATGTTTTATTGTTCCTATCGTCATCTTGTCTAATATCTATGTCTGCTGTATTTGTGTTTTGTTGCTCGTCCTCGTCGCTGCTTGACATGATGTATGCCAGGTTGGCGTCAGTTAGCTGTCTTAGCTTACATGCTTTGGCTAGGTGGCCATGCTTGTTTGTTGACCTTGGTCAATATCATTTTCTTTGATCTTCAATTCTGATGTACACTATGTCTTTGTTTGTCTTGGTGACATGGATTTTGAATTGTATATCTTCATTTTGACAACGCTGTTAGTATTCACATAAATTTACTGTTGAAACATCACTCCTTGTTCACAGTTGGGTTCACCTACGGACGTCAGACCCCACTTTGCCACGGATTTGTTGCTGTGGCTCGTCTAGTAACAACACCAGGCGATTTACAGACAACTCAACGATAGACTAGTTAGGAAACTTTTGCGTCCTCAGTTTCACAAAACATTTATTGCAGAACAGCCTACAGTGTGGCTCCCACCCACTGCCGACCAACGGTCGTTATCGCATCCTGCAGGTGGGCCGCACACGCCCGCCTTGCATTATCATTTCACAAAATCTGATCGTCAAGAAAGTTCCTAAGCCTACCAGATTGATGTCTACTTACTGCACCTTTTAAATCATCGTACCCAACAGTCACTCGTCACTGCGTCGACCTGACCACCATTCTGGTCGAGCGTGTTGTCAAACAGTAGTGAAAGTCAAACTGCCACTTGCCGGCGTTCGCGGTCACATCACCGGGCTTCAGCTTCAAAAGATGGCTTCATTTTCAACACATTTCACAAAGAGAATATTAATTAACTTGTGCATCAGTTTAGGCTGCTGTTATCGCTGACTGTATTTCACTTGGACGATCTTTGAACGATCTGTTCTCAACCACGTCCCGACCTCTCAACCCCGAAAAGATGTCTGCCGTTCTCAGCAGGCGCGTGGTCATGTGACTGTGTAAGCTCCGCCCACTCCCGTCACCGGTGTATTCTTGCTGTCTCCCTTACCGTGTATATGGGCGGCACTTGTCGAATTCTCTCGCATGACACATCTACAATATTCCTTATATCCATCTCATGGCTGTGACTCTTCGCTGGCTGTTGAACGAGGTGTTGGAGCGCGTATGGGAATGCCCTGAACGCAGTGATGTCGGGTTTTAGCTCAACTCAACTCAACTCAACCCAATAAATCCAACCAACTAATAAACATACCATACCGGTTGGACTAAAATGTTGACTTCTCGTTATTGACTTGGAGATGTAAATTACAATTACCTCTGGTGTCGGTGTTTGTTCGACTCATTGCGAAGGACACTAATAATACGCAGCATTCAGTCCAGTGCTACTAGAAGTAGTGCGTATGGATTACGCTTGAGTTCAAAATAGACCTTTCAATCAACGAACAAACCCACCAACCAACTCAAACATCAAAAGAATAAACCATCTAACCAACCATCCAACTTACCGACAATTCTAACATACATATGAACGTCTTCAGTTTCTACCACTCCACAAACGCTTACGTTTTAATAAGGCCAAACTAATTCACGAAATCCTATTTCAAAATACTCCAAGCTACCTTTGGCCACTGTTTAAATATAACGCAAGACATAGAGAACGACTAAACATAATTCATATCCCCATACCTAGGATAGACTTACAAAAAACAAGTTTAGCGTACTCTGCCGCTCAATTGTGGAACAATCTTCCACAAGAAATAAAAGACACCGCCAATCACTATACATGCCCCCCCCCCCCCGCAAGCAAAACAACAGTAATAAAAATTAACTCAAACAACAACTAGTATAATTAGCATTCCTATATGTATGGTACGTTACACCTTCCTTGGGTATTTATAACGACCATGTTAAAAATTGCCTCGTGAGTCATGCATTATTGTATTCTTTTCATGTGTTTTAATACATATTGTTCCGTTGTTGTTGTCTAAGATTGGTTTCATAAGTAGTGTATGAATGAAATAACGTATGAGAGGAAAGAGAGAAGAAGGGCAGAATATCAGACGGGCCTGCGTGCCCAATTCTTAACCCTTTGAAAATAAAGTTTGTTCGTTCGTTCGTTCGTTCCAACCAACTATCCAACCAACAAACCAATCATCTAGCCAACAAAACCAACAACCAATCTTTCCTTCAACCTACCTTCCAATCATCCAACTAACTATCCAACCCCCCCCCCCCCCCCATCAACCAAACAAAGAACCATCCAACCAACCAGACAACTAACTAATCAACAAACCATCAACCATCCAACTAACCAAACAGTAAGCAACTTACCATCAACCGACCAACAAAATAATCTACCCACACAAAACAACCCCACTAATCAACAAACCATCAACCATCCAACTAACCAATGAGTAAGCAACTGTCCTGCTAACTAACCATCGACCTACCAACCAAATTATTAACCATCCAACCAGCCAGGCAAATAACTAATCAACCAACCATTAAAAAACACATCTGCAGGAGATTCGAAGCAGACAGCCTTGCATTGGTTCCCATAAAACTTATAAGTACCGGTCGTTCAGAAATTAATGGAGAATTACTGAACTTAAACTTGCCAAGGAATCACAAACAGCCACACATAAAAAAAAAAAAAAACAAGGCTGGGGTTGACTGCCGCGTCATGTAAAGGATATGCATCTAACGTAAAAGACATAATATCAGTTGCTAGGCAATCCGAGAGACTATAGCAATAGACAGAGAACCTCACTTGTGGCCATACTATAGTTTTCAAAGTTTATATTGTCTTAGTGTGTCCTTTAATTTCTACTTCTATCACTTGACTTGCATGCCAGATCACAGGTTCCCTAAATGATTTTTTTTTTTTTTTTTACATCTACTGCGCTGCGGTAAACGCTGTAAAGGCTGCCAAAGGAAACACTTTAAAGACAAGGAAGATTTCACTAAAAGCTCGCATGTCTTTGCGCCGCCATTCGCACTGCGAGCGCTGTCAAGTCAAGTCGCCTGAACAAGTCTAGCAGCTTGATACGGGGGGAAAATGTCACGTCGAAAGTCCAACAACAAGAAACACGCGGCATCCAAGATGTGCTGCGTGGGAGCCGATAAGACCGTCAAGAAGACGAACGTGGAGAGGCTGCCTGCTAGCTGTACTAAAGAACCTGATACTACAGCTATTACTGAAGCTACCACGAGGGAGAAGATCGACAGCCCACCACAGACAAAATCCAAGACAGCAGAGAAGAAGGAGGAGAAAGAAACCAGAGCCGGGAACACCGACTCAAAAACAGTCTGATGGGTTGTCAAGCGGATTCACGTATGTACTTCCGAGTACCCAACAACAAAAGAAAGTGCGCCAACTGCCTGGGCAAGCATGGAGCGAGATACTTATGCTGTCCGTACCTGCAACAACACAGAGACGTGCTAAAGTTCGCCATCAACACAAAGACACCATACAACGAAGCAATGCGGAGGTGCGAGACGGCCACGTGTATACCCCAAGTTGAAAGAGATCGACTGCAGAACCAGATAGACGAGCTGAAGAAGCAAGTCAAGGCAATACTGACACCAGCACCAACCAGCGATAATGAGAAGCTGCTGGCCGACATTAAAGAAATCCAGCACAACAACAAACAAAAGATGGAGCTATGGCTGAGATAAAGAAGGAAAACGAGGAAATTCTACAAAATAACAAGACCGAAAAAGAACTACTGAACGCCGAAAGGACGCAGCACCAACCCAAACCAACAGATGAGATGAAGCACGATGAAGCACAACAAAAAACATCGAAAAACTGATGAAGACAATGCACAAAAAAGGAGGCCAAAAAAAAAAAAAACGCATGATGGGACCAAGCCACAGACCACCAGAAACAACAAGAAGAAACCAGTAATCGAATCACGATACCTAAGAAACCCGAGATGAAATCAGCATCCTGCCAGGTAGAGGAATGGGACCTAGAAGAGCCCACCAAAGACGAATGGAGAGAGTACGAAAAAGAGTGCGCCACCCGCGTAGCTTACTGCGAAGAAAAGGCAAGGCAAGCTAAACTACGATGCAGGGGGTGGGATAATTAAAAGGCCTTTTAAGGACTGCACTCAGTCAAGCCAAACGAGCCAGGAGCCTTCACTAACAAAAGATACCACAAAAGGAGACGAGCACAAAGGATAACCGCCGACCGATCCCCCAGCTGACGTCACAGACACAAACAAACAGAACCAGTCCGAAATAGGACTAACTCGTAAGAGCGCACAAGAAAAGAATTAGGGTGAATGAACCCACAAAAACCACGGACCTCAACAAAACAATAACCACTGCTGAAAGACGTAGGTTGAACGAGGCCGAATTTGGAATTTTTATTTGGAAAATAGGAGTTGGAATTGGAACTAAAAGCTTTTGGAATTCATCATTACACTTGGGAGACTGCTGCCAAAGACTGAAATTCATGGCGTACATCATTACGCAAGGATTTAGTCACTTGTGGAGCAAACAGGACTGCAAGAGATGTGAAAAAAAAGGCTGGACCAAAAAAAAAAAAAAAAAAAACAGTGCTGAAAAAACAGTGCTGAAGCTCCTCCTCCTGGAACGCCATGCAGTCTTTGCCCACATTGTCAAAGAACATTTCGAGCAAAAATAGACCTTACTAGTCATCTTAGAATTCACGGCTCCAAACTTCTAACCCCACAGGATGAAATGAATGATCATCATCATTCTTGATGGACACAAATGGTTCTGTCACCTACTTCTATGAGTGCCAATCAATACATAAGAAAGTATTTCTCATGCCACAAGTAAAGTAAAGGAACCTTGCACACACCTTTAAGCACATCGGCTCTAGGTGGGTGATTTGGTTTGTAGCAACCTTACCATCCCACGACAATTCCTGGTACACATTTGAGGCCAGATTCATGTTAAATATTCCAATCGGCAACATTTAGTAAATGCGGTTGTTGCATACAGTGAACAACTAGGGTTATAATTGAATTATAAGAAGGCACAGATTATGGTCGTTCCCGGGAAGAAGGAAATACCACAATGTAATATACACGTGCCGGTCTCTCTGGCCGAGGGGTTACACCACTTTCTCCGTAATCCCGTTTATCACGCAGTCTCGTAACGGGCGAGAACTGGAAGCGTTTTTACCCCCGCTGGTGACTTGCGGGATAACTGAGCCGGCCGCTCAGAAAGCAATGGCAAACTACTGAGCGTAATCTTGCCAAGAATTCAACAGACAGCTGAAAGATTCTGCTGTTGTAAAGGATATGCGAATTAATATATATATATATATATATATATATATATATATATATATATATATATATATATATATATATATATATATATATATATATATATATATATATATATATATATATACAAGTAAGTGGGCATATTCTTAAACAAGTGAATCGGTACAGTTATCTCGGAAAAATCATAACATCAGATGGGAGATGCCTTGAAGAGATTAGAACAAGAATTGCCATTGCAAAGGTAGCCAGTTGCAAGATGGAAAATATAGTGACCCATAGAAATATATCAACTGAAACGAGAAAAAGAGTGCTGAGGTGCTACATAGAATCTGTACTTCTGTATGGATGTGAAGCGTGGACAATGAGGAGTCAAATTACAAAACATCTGATGGTTGTAGAAATGTGGTTTCTGAGGAAAATGCAAAGAATACCATGGACAGACAGAAAAACCAATGCACAATCCTTCAAGAAACAAATGAAGATCGTAAACTGATTAGAGACATTAGACGTAGACATTTAAAATTTTTGGGAATGTTAAGAGAAGAAATGACTTGGTGAACTTGGTGACAAATGGCAAGATCGAAGGGAAGAGACCAAGGGGAAGACCGAGAAGTAAATACCTGGATAGCTAGTCCACGTGGCATGATCGAGACAGGAACACGGAGCTGATTCAGAATCTGATGATCGAGTGAGATGGCAAAACATGACCGCCCACGCTTATCGGCATGGCACATGATGGATGGATTGCAATCGGAACCATGCGGATCGAACGTATGACCATCATGTTGGCGGGCGAACGTCTACCCACTACTCTGCCGCTCCTCCCATGACCTCGAAGCTTCCACTAAACTTGATATACCTGATAACAAATGATGAAGATAACAACTTTGGGACTCTATCTCCATTTTCTGTCACAATTCACAGTTTTTTAAATAGCTTGGCGAGGGACCAAGTTAGGCAAATATAGAAGTGAGAAAGAGCAACGGGGCTTTCCCGTTGTCATGGTAATGAAAGTAACAGCTTGTTCAGATGGGGTTTTACTGCATGTACGAAAAAAAATATATCGACAGAAACACCATTACAATTTTAAAATGCAAGCATAGGTAAAGGTAGCTATTGCACGTCAAGTTTGTAGGTACTAATAATTGCCTAGACCAAAGGTCACCAAACTGCGGCCTGCGACATCAGTTCATCAGGCCCGCCGACGATACTCAAATATGCTTGATAAAACGTATGGAAAACGAGACGTTGTGATACAATTTATACTTAAATATTATGTTTAGAATAATAAGAGATCTTCACACGCGCGGAGATCTCCTGCCTGCTATGTGCCTTAAATTTACTATTTATTTTACTATTTATTTATTGTACTGGTTGCTTTTTCGCGCCATCCCGAGACCTTCCCTGGCTCGTGGTAGCTCCTCCAACGCTCTGACGTTACAATGGTTTCCATGGCAATACACACAAACACGCATATTTCCTGCCAGATGCGTATTTCTGTCAACACAGGTCCGACGCTCCAGAAATATTTACTTATTTTTGCCTATCATTCATTTTATACCTACGTAAAAAGGATTTATTTGCTTGACACTGATAGGTAAGTAAACTACAAGAGTGAATAGAGACAGTAGAGTAGCAAACATAGGATAAAAATGCCAAAGATGCCTTGCATTATTACGAAAATATTACAGAAAAACAACACTGGCCTAGGATGTTTTTTTTAATTAGGCCCGCCCTATTTATATATTTTGCAAACCTTACTATGTGATATATTATATTACCAAAGGTACCTATAAACTTTATATATACCTTTGGTCAGCCGTAGCTTTACCAGTGATCCCTAGTCCTCTGCTTTTCTTGTGTTTCAATAGGATTTTAATTATGTTTCTAATTCAATGTCTTTTTTAAATGCTTTGTGTCCTGGGAAAGTCGATTTGATTGGAACTATCAGCCTTTCGGCAACTTCATTTGTGCGGAGAACATAAGAACTTGGAGAGAACCTAATGCTACAGACGCGCGAGAAAGCTAGAAACATGTTGTGGTATTCTCTGGCACTGGATGGGTCTACTGATCTCTCGAGTACGTCACAACTTCTCGTGTTCATTCGTGGTGTCAATTTGGACTTTCAGATTACGAAGAGTTGGCATCCGTTTGCAGCATGCATGGAACAAGAACTGGAAAAGACATTTTCGTGGAAGTGCAAAACATATTGCAAGACTATAACCTTCAGTGGAATCAGATTCGAAGTGTTACAGTTGATGGAGGAAAAAACATGGCTGGAGTGAGTAAGGGACTGGTGGGGCAGATCAGGATTCAGTTGGAAAATTTGCAAATTCGGGGCGGTCTGTTCATACACTGCATTATGCATCATCAAGCACTCTGTGGGAAAGACTTAGATATTTCATGTGTACTGAAAATAGTCGTTTCTGCTGTGAACTTAATTTGGGGACATGCATTCAATCACCGTCAGTTCCAGGCTTTTCTTGAAGAAATTAATTCTGAATTCTGTGACTTGCTTTATCACACATCAGTGAGGTGGCTCATCTACGAAAACGTCATGTTTCGTTTTCACACGCTCCAAAACGAAATAGTTTTCCTCACTGAAAAAGATAGGGTTAATCCACAGCTGTCAAAGTTGTCATTTAGGTCGACATCACATCTCACATGAATGAACTGAACTTTAAACTCCAGGGAAAGGATAACCCTGATCTCTTCAGTATCATCAAAGGATTTCGGAGAAAGCTGTCATTAATTGAAGCACAACTGGAAGGAGAAAACTTTTCTCATTTTCACTGTTTCAAAGAGTTTCGCGCTACAATCGACACAAATGTCAACTTCGAGTTTCAGAAAATAAATTATTTGTGACTTGAAGAAGCATTTTTTGGAGAGATTTTCTGATCTTGACAGAACTGAGTGACATTCTTTTGTTCCAGAACCCGTTTGATTGATTGTAACTGTGATGATGTTCCAGTTGAACTACAGTTGGAGCTCATTGATGTGCAAGCAAATGACTTGTTGAAAGAGAAGCACAGAGAAGGAAAACGTGTTGATTTTTACCAATGCTAACCTGATGTTGAGTTTCCAAAACTGAAGAAATTTGCCGCTGGTATGGCATCAGTGTTTGGAACAACATATGTCTGGGAGCAAACATTTTCAAAGATGAAGTAAGTGAAGTCAACACGTCGTACGAAATTGACTGGTGAACATTTGAAAGCAATTCACTAGCTTGGATGCAGCATTTCCAAACCAAACATTGATGATATCTTGAAAACCAAACGCCAGTTTCACAAATCTCACTAACCTTTTTTGCTGCTTAATTTGTGAGAATCGGATATGTGCACACTATGTCTGATGTAACTGTCTTTTTGCTAACATCGCCTTCTTTGATAGCTTTTTTAGTAAATATACTGTGTGGAATACTAACCTTAGTTTTTCGACTTTTTTTCCCAGAGCTTTCGTTCTGGTTTGCAAGTATTGTGCAGAAAGATTATGTGGCCTGCGATCGTCATTTTGTCAGTTATCCGGCCCACTGTGAAAAAATGTTGGTGACCCCTGGCCTAGATAAACCAGAATGACATTTGAGAATGTGAAATGAAACTTATACATTAACATTTATTTGTATGTGTGAATTTCCATTATACATGACGTGAGAACAAATCTAACAGCTATTTAGAATGTCCTCACCGTTTCCATATAAATACTACACACAAAAAAACCGAACCTAGTTACATTGTATCTGAATGTCACACATAGATCTTCTCTAGTTTAATTATTAGAACGCATCCCGGTTATCTCCACTTGTAGAACTTCTCTGGCGTTCTGTATCCATTGATACGTCTTCACTGATTAAGCCGCAATGTTGTTCGCCAATTATGTAACTGTCTTGATATTTGTGTGTGCTTCTGAAAGCCTCGCTGCCTTCCAGGTGAATCTATTTAATTATTTATTTAGTTTTTAAATGGTTAGTTGCATGTCCTTTAAAGTATGTCGCAATCAACCCCATTTTTTTTCTCTTTTTATGTGGTCTCTGTGATTTTTCAAAAACATTTACAATCATTAACTTGCCATTGCTTTTTGAACGTCTGACTCTTATTAAGCCATTATGAAAATCAACACGGGACAATCTACTTATTAATCACCTACAGCTGATTTTAACTCGATATGTAGAAATTGTGTAATTGCTCTCACTACACTTCATCAACAGACTGTCCCGCTCGCTCGATTATTAACAACAAACAAAATATTTGACCTCGCGCAACCGACTGTCGTTGTCTCATCTATATATATATATATATGTATATATATATATATATATATATATATATATATATATATATATATATATATATATATATATATATAATGAAATGTATGTCTGTCTGTCTGTATGTTATTTATGCGTTCGCGAACGGTCCATTCCATTGAGATGAAATTTTCTACACGTGTTCTTCTCATTCCTGTGCTTCCAACTGGCATAGTTTGTTAGTTTACAAACAGTTATTTACCTAATAAAATTTAATTTTGTAATTACATTATAATTAATATATAGCAAGGGGACTTAACTTAAGAAAAGTCATATCAAGGGAAATAACTGTTAGTAGCATTGCTATATCTTAAGTTAAGTCCCCTTTCTATATGTACGCTAAACATTGATAGACAGACAAACAGACAGACAGACAGATAGATAGATAGATAGATAGACAGACAGACAGACAGACAGACAGACAGACAGACAGACAGACAGACAGACAGACAGACAGACAGATAGATTGATAGATAGATAGATAGATAGATAGATAGATAGATAGATAGATAGATAGATAGATAGATAGATAGATAGATAGATAGATAGATAGATAGATAGATATGGTGTATGGCCAGTGCATTTACACATCTTGCTGGTTTTTATCCATCTACCTTTACGTTAGTGAGTGACTTACTGCTGTCTTTTTCTGACAGTTTATTATATGATGATGATGATGATGATGATGATGATGATGATGATGATGATGATGATGATGATGATGATGATGATGATGATGATGATGATGATGATGATGATGATGATGATGATGATGATGATGATGATGATGATGATGATGATGATGATGATGATGATGATGATGATGATGATGATGATGATGATGATGATGATGATGATGATGATGATGATGATGATGATGATGATGATGATGATGATGATGATGATGATGATGATGATTACACCTTTTTAAAAAAGAAAGAGAAATGAAGATATCTTGAAAGGTATCAACTCACAAAGAGAATTGGTTACTCGCATCAAAAGATGACAGTCCACATTCTTTGGGCCCGTTATGAGAAGATGAAAGCTGGAGTATATCGTCACAACGGGAAGGTTAGAGGGGAAGGGAGTCAGAGGGAGACCAAGAGAGAAGATGCTAGACAGTCTATCATCATAGCATGAAGGAAGGTCTGTATAGAAATGAAAGGCAGTACAGGAGACAGACGCTGTGGACAGGCATCCTGACGAGCGCCACATGGCAAGAAGAATACTATAGTCTGTTTACTTTTGTCTGCCCCAATAAAAAAATCCTATATCTCAGTAACAAACTGAGGGAAAATGATGAGATTTAGCATATAAACTTATCATTACATCCACCCAACAAAACAATTTTTGTTCTGGAGGTTGTACAGCAGATTTCAAAGTTTCTTTATATGCAGTATATAATTTACGGGACAGAGATGAAGGGCCTGTTATTAAATGCATTACCTCTTTACACGGAAACATTAGCTCTAAATAGTTAATTTTCTCGTCGGACATAGGATTGGCCTTATGACAAGTGCCTCGCGTAGAGCCTTGTGTCGTCATCCGAACTGGCGGAAAATAACCGTAAAACGAGTTTCTTAGCGAGAAATCACTAGTTTTTCACCAAAACATCAAAGACATTTCGCCGCTTTCCATGATTTAAGTTGCTTTTGGACCTATCAAAGACATATACCTTGGGTGGGGGTAAATATAAGACGGCAGGAAAAATTTCATAACGATGCAACAGACAGTTTTCAAAATAATTGATCGTGAATGAAGGCATTCATTTCTGGATAGACTATAAGAAGACGTAATACTGGGAAGCACACCAGGAGTTTGGGACTCTCTTAGGTTTACGATGGTCAAGTGAACTGATGAAAGATGCAGGCAGTTGAATGAGATCCTCAGACAACTTCAACACCAGGCTTCAGACAGACTAGCCTAGTGGTGATTATATATTTTGTGAAGTACACAAAGTGTTTATAATGTAAAGTACACTAAGTATTTATATTGCGAAGATCACTTAGTGTTTATATTGTGAAAGTACACTAAATGTTTAATTCGTGACATTCACTAAATGTTCATATTGGGACATTCACTAAGTGTTTATATTGTGAATTTCACTAAGTGTTTATATTGTGAAGTACACTAAGTCCATTCCTAGTTAGTTGGATCGCTGCAGCCCTCTTCCAACGGAAAGTAGTTTTTAGATGTGGCAGTTGGACTTCGGAACCAACAACAATATATCCTGGCCTACCACAGAGATCACCATTATCTCCGGTACTGTTCAACGCCTACACTGTGAGAATCACCATCGAGTGGATCACTGGACCTGGTAGGACATTGTCATATGCCGACGATGTTTTAGTGTATCGTCAGGGTAAGGATAGAGATCAGGTTGCTGTTGAACTACAAACCGAACTCAATCGCATAAGTACTGTGTGTGATGAAGCTGGGGCAATGGTCAACCCAACAAAGGCAACAGTGACTTGGTTCTCGTTTAATAATCATATTGTCAACACTCCAACACCAATTGTAAAGCTGTGTTCAAAGACGGTAGAAAGAACGCAGGCAATGAATTACCTGGGGATTGTCAAAGATCTACACAGGAGCTTAGAGAGTTAAGACGGAGCTATACAGAGAACACTAGACAGGAGAGACACAGGCACTATATTTAGCTTGACAACAGGACACACTCGTGTCAACTAAGAGGTCATTGAGTGCTGATGAGCGAGGGTTTCCCAAGAGTATAGGGAACTCGCTTCTTGACGAGTAACTGGAGAATACCAGTTACTGTCGTTAACTGGCCAAGCGTGCTGGGACTCTACGCACGCAAACTCGCCAGCGCACGGAGGATTGAATGTCTGTGGTTCAACGCGCAACCTGAGGCGTGCCTCAGACGGGGACAAGGACTGATAGAGAACAGACATGTTCACTAGGAACCTTATATAGTTTATCAGCAATAGCGTTGGCTAGGCTTTAGATTCCAATTAGTTAATAGTATCATTATTTTCACCTCTGCAATGCATCTGTGAAACATACCATGTTGTTGATTATCCATGAAGTATTCCGCTCGCAGAGCTTGTGTGTAAATAGCTCTAAATAAAAATGTATCCTTTTGTAAACCACACGAGTTATTGATTCGTGTTGTGCAAAAGTAGGGAGTCCTGAATTATCTGTCGCAAGTAGGTTGCTGACAGGGATACAGTTTGATTGAAGACTATAATGAGCACATAGACCAGGTGATAACAAAGGCCAAGCGGGGTTTGGCTGCGATGCTGGTGATGGCGGCAGAAAACTGTGAGCAGCGCCATCTATGTCTTCTATGCGAGGGCTGGTCATGTCTGTTTTTGAGTATGCGATGGCAATCCTGACTCTCAGCCGTAAGCAGATAGAAAGGATGGAAAGGGTACAGAATGAAGCTATGTGCATTATTCTTGGATGTACAAGAGATACAGCATGCAGGGTGGATCCGAAGAGAATGGTTGCTGTCTCTGGAGCGGTCTCGGCTGGCAAAGATTAGTTACGTCTTCGTGCCAGGGCATGCGGGAGTACAAGGAAATGTGCGGACTGACAAGCTCGTAGGTAAGGCTACCGTGGAGGGCGGACGCGCCTTGGACCAGGCTGACATTCTGAATGTTCTACGAGAAGTAAGACTTTTGCGATAACCAAGTGATGACTGTGAATCTACAACCATGGCCAGACTGCGAGAACAGCAAATTAAAAGAGGGGTAGCCAAACAAGGCTTAGAGGTTATGACTTTTCTCCGTAATCTCGTATATTCTCGTCGGTAACGTGATGACGGTTCAAATCAGCAGTGGTTCGAATCGCATCGATAACTTACGGGGTATGTGAGCCGGCCGCTAAGAAAGCAATGGCAAACTACTGAGCGTAGTCTTGCCAAGAGATCAACATACAGCTGAAAGATGCTGGTGTTGACATCTAAGTCCTGTGGAGGATATGCTAAAAAAAAAAAAAAACGCCAAACAAGAACACTACGCAGGAAGCCAATGAAGACTGATAAACCAACACAGAACTGGTGTTGTTGCCGCTACACGCTGCAGGATTTGCTGAGATGGGAATCCGAACACTTATGAAGTGAATGGTTCGATGTGCAATGAGGATGATCTGTTGGTTAACTAACACTAAGTGTTAATATATGAAGTTCATTAAATGTTTATTTTGTGAAGTTCACTAAGTGTTTATATAATGGAGTTCACTATGTGTTTATATTGTGAATTTCACTAAATGTTTATATTGTGAAGTACATTAAGTGTGTATAATGTGAAGTACACTAATTGTTTATATTCTGAAGTACACTAAGTATTTATATTGTGAAGTACACTAACTGTTTATATTGTAAAGCAAACTAAATGTGAATATTGTGAAGTACACTCAGTGTTTATATTGTGAAGTACACTCAGTGTTTTTATTGTGAAGTATACTAAATGTTTATACTTTCAAGTACACTATACGTTTATATTTTCAAGTTCACTAAGTGTTTATGTTGTGATGTTCACTAAATGTATGTTTTGTAAAATTCACCAAGTGTTTATGTTGTGTAGTACACAAAGTGTTCATATTTAGAAGTACACCAAATCCTGAGTGTTTATGTTTTGGCAGATCCGGGAAGCTGTGAACGACACAAGTGGTGACGAGGGTAAAGGACCGGTAGAGCTGGCTAATTACGTCATCAGTACCCTCGGAGATCTATCTGAAGGTATTCTGACGTTTTCAGATTGTTTGTTTAGAAACAACACAAGCAGGGAAATGATTGCATTAGGGAAAATTTACAGTTTTGTGTTCTCAAAATGGCGACGCGATGACTCGCTGTCTTGGGGGAGAAGCTGTTCAGTGTTTTTCTGTGGATTCCTTATGGAAATTCCAGTGAAATTCGTGTGAATAGTGTTTTTCCTTTGGATTATGTGATGTTATTTCGTGTTCGTTAATTGGAAGTGTTCAAAAGAAGCCACGGGAGGCAGGTGGTGGATGAAATTATGAGGGCAGCCGACAGATATTTGTTGGTTATGGTCTCGAGTTTCGCGACGGCAAGCTTTCTCTCTTTCGAGAGACACTGATTGCGGCCATCCGGCCAGTATGGTCACTGCCATAGAGGAAAGCAACGGCAAACTACCTCTTTGAAATTGCCTAGTTTATTATGATTCGCTTAAAGACTGATCATCGCAAGACAAGGACAGAGACATTAAAATTAGGAACATGGAACGTTAGGACGCTAAACAACGACGGAAAATTAGAGAACATAACACAAGAAATTCAAAGAGAAAAAATTAATATATTAGGTATGTGCGAAACGAGATGGACAGGAGCAGGCATCAAGATACATAAAGATTTTAAGATTATTTATTCTGGAGGTGAGGATCGGCATGGGGGAGTGGCAATAGTTTTGGACCGGAAAACATCAACGTCTGTTCAGGGATATTGGGCCGTGTCGGACAGAGTACTACTAGTTAAATTGAGTGGCAGACCTTTTAACATAAATGTTATTCAAGTATATGCCCCAACAGGAGAGTCCAGTGAAGATAGTGTAGAGGAATTTTATAATGACATAGAGTCTGCCTTAAAGAAATGTAAAAATTCAGAAATAAACATTATAATAGGGGACTTCAATGCAAAAGTAGGAAATCAAGGGGATAGATACACAGTAGGAAACTATGGTTTAGGAGAGAGAAATGAAAGAGGATACAGACTAGTAGAGTGGGCAAAAGAACAGGAAATGATTGTAGGAAACACCTGGTTCAAGCAACACCCTAGAAGATTATGGACCTGGAGGAGTCCTGATAGCAGGATTAGAAACCAGATTGACTACATTCTCATTAGCAGAAGATTTAGAAACGCCCTAACAGTAGCAAAAACAGTTCCCAGTGCTGACTGTTATAGTGACCACAGATTACTCACAGGAACATTGAGGATAAAGTTGAAGAAAGTCAAGTATACAACAGGGAACACTAAATATGATTTGTGTACATTGAGTAATGACAAGGAAATACAAAACAAATTCAACATAGAAGTACAGAACAGATTTGAAATATTGTCTGATCTAGAGATCCTATTCCAGGATGTGGATGATCAATGGGAAACGTTGAAGAATTCAATCAATGTGGCTGCAGAAACAACTATTCCAAAATTAAAGAAGGTGGGTCGTAAGAAATGGATGACTGAGGAAATTTTACACTTAATGGAAGCAAGAAGACTCAACAAAAATAATCCTGCCAAATATGAAGAGATTCACAGACAAGTCAGAATATTATGTAGGAAGGCAAAAGAATCATGGCTTGAGGAAAAGTGCTTAGAAATTGAAAAACAACACAACAGTCAAAATACCAAATTAGTGCACAAAAGGATTCAGGAACTTACTAATAAAAGAACAAGTACATCAACATGCTGTCTAAGAACTAAAGATGGCAAAATCATAATAGAAAAAGATCAGATTCTACATGTATGGACAGATTATGTGAAAGACCTGTATAATGATAGCAGAGAGGAACAGTATGCTATTAGATTTAATAATGAAGGACCAGCAATTTTAAAGATGGAGGTTCAAAATGTTCTTAAGCATATGAAAGCTGGCAAGGCCCCCGGTGCAGATAACATCACAACAGAAATGATTAAAGCTTTAGAAGAATTTGGACTAGAGCAAGTCACTAGACTGCTGAACACATTATATGATACTGGAGATATACCTTCTGAATTATGTAATTCTGTATTTATTGCAATCCCAAAGAAATCAGGAACCTTAGAATGTGATCAACATAGAACAATTAGTATAATGAGTCACATCACAAAGATTTTGTTACGAATTATCATGCAAAGAGTGAGGAAGAAAATACAACCTGAAATAGGGGAAGAACAATGTGGTTTTGTAGAAGGAAAGGGTACAGTAAATGCTATGTATATGCTGCGAACAGTTATTGAACGTGCTTTAGAAGTAAACAAGGATATACATCTTTGCTTTATTGACTACACAAAGGCTTTTGATAGAGTAAGACATGTCAACATTGTGGATATGCTTGCAGATCTACAAATTGATGGGAAAGACATTAGACTTATAAAAAACATATATTGGAAACAACAAGCTGCCATAAGAATTGATAATGAAGTAGGACAATACCAACCTATTAAGAGAGGTGTTAGGCAGGGATGTGTAATGTCTCCAGATCTTTTTTCCTTATACAGTGAAAATATTTTCAGAAATGTAGAAGACCTAAATGGAATCAGCATTGGGGGACGAAACATAAATAACATTAGATATGCAGATGATACAGTATTGATTGCAGACAATGCACAGGATCTGCAACAATTAGTAGACGCTGTGGTTGTACACAGTGAGCAGCTTTGGTTGGAATTAAATTGTAGGAAGACACAGGTTATGGTCGTCACTAGGAAGAACGAAGTACCACAATGTAATATACAAGTAAATGTGAATATTCTTCAACAAGTGAATCGGTTCAATTATCTCGGAACAGTCATAACATCTGATGGCAGATGCCTTGAAGAGATTAGAACAAGAATCGCCATTGCGAAAGTAGCCTTTAGCAAGATGAAAAACATTCTGACCAATAAATTGATGTCAATTGAAACGAGAAAAAGAGTGTTGAGGGGATACATAGAGCCTGTTCTTTTGTATGGATGTGAAACTTGGACAATGTGCAGTCAAGCTGAAAAACATCTGATGGCTGCAGAAATGTGGTTTCTGAGGAAAATGCAAAGAATACCATGGACAGATAGAAAAACCAATGACCAAGTACTACAAGAGACAAATGAAAATCGTAGATTGATTAGAGAAATTAGACGTAGACAGTCAAAATTTTTTGGACATGTTATGAGAAGAAATGGACTGGAGAACTTGGTGACAGCTGGCAAGATCGAGGGGAACAGACCAAGAGGAAGACCGAGAGGAAAATACCTGGATGGCTTGGCCACATGGCATGGACGAGACAGGAACACTGAGCTGATCCACGACTCTGGTGATCGAGTGAAATGGCGAATCATGACCGCCCACGCTTTCCGGCATGGCACATGATTGATTGATTGATTGTTCTCAAAAATTTACTTTAGTTTTATTTGTCGGTGATGTACCATACGTTCTTAATTTTGAAAATAATTTACTGGCGAGAGTGTCGACTTCATTGCACTGGGTTTTATCCCGTACGGCTCGGTCTTTTTCCACAGGGCGGCCTTCCGAAAACGTTGCACAAAACACGAAAGTTCGAGAAAATTGCAGTTGTGACTGAGCACAAATGGTAACACGATCGACTTCATTGAACTTAGTCTTTTCCCCATCTAGCTCAGCCTCTCGCAGAGAGCAGGAACTCCATTCCTCCCGCAACGACCCTCATGACTCTCTAAAAATGGTGCAACCTTTTGTTTGTAACTTCCGTGTTTATATTCACTACTGGAATACGTTGTTTTGATATATTTTTTGTTAAACAAACCGCATAGAAACATCCTTAGTTTGATATGTCTATGTTGAACACACCTCATAGACACATCCTTATGTGAATATTTCTATGTTAAACAAACCTCATAGTAACATCATTAGTTTAATATTTATGTGTTGAACACACCTCATAGAAAAAAACATCCATAGGTTAATATTTCTAAACTGTGCAAAACTAATTGAACTATCCCTAGTTAATATTTCCATGTTGAACACACGTTATAGACACATCCTTAGGTTCATATTCTTATGTTGATCAAACCTAAATGAAATACCCTTAGGTCTATACTGTTAAAATAAACAAAACTACTGTAAACAGCCTAGATTAACAACTAATGTGTTGAACTTTCTACTGGAAATATCGCCCGATTAGTGGTTTAGTATACTGTTAAAAAATGCGCAGTTTCAATTGCATTCAGGTGCCCTTCTATGTGCACCAGGTCAATTCTTCCCATGAAGTTGAATTCTCTCTCTCCCCCCCCCCCCCCCCCCCCCGCCACACACACACACCAGTACACATCCACCAACATGTTCTGCGTGTAGCGCTCACGAACTCTGCGGTAAACTTTTCTTGATCTGAAATTCGACGAGCTCCTGGCATTGACTGTGTGAAGCAGCCGTATAAAGCGGTCTTCGGCAGCAGTTGTGATTCTGGGTCTTCCACTGCGCGGCCGGTCTGCCACTGAGCCAGTTTCTTGGCGACTAATGGTGCTTCTAACCAAATTAAATTCTCTGGCTACTACACTTTGTGACTTTCCAGCCTGTAAACGTCCAATGATGATGAGTGGTTGTTCTGTAGTGAGATGAGCCATACTTGTGCATTTAATTTTCAACTGAATTTATTCGAGAAGCGTCAATATTTTAACAGGCATTCAATAATATTGTCAGAGAGTTGTGTGTTCAGTAAGTTTCAAGGGATTATCATGAACCTGTCACGAGTTATTGTTAAAAATGCTGTTTAGAGCTTGATGTCTTTCATGACCTCACGAATCATGAGGTGAGTACAAGTCAGGTAACCACGAAAAGCTAATGACCAGAAGGACACAGTCGATAGGTTGAATATCTGGTTGAATCAGGTTGAATCAACGAATATCTTTTATAAAAGTATCACCAAAAATGTTTCCGTTTTTTTTTTTACAGTATCAGGCCTTGTTTGTTTGTTGTATGAGTGCCATGAGTGCCATGAGTTAACTTTACATATTAAAAGGACATCTTACAGAGTTCTAGCAATGCATATTCTTGATTCACCAAACAGGAAAATCTGGAGCTGAGGTCAAGTCTAATCTTGAAGAGATAGTACAACTTGCTTCAGACTTGCTTGACGGTAAGTGCAGGACAGATGGCAAACTGTAGGCCGGTTAGACGCTACGAAAGCAAAAACTTAAATATTTGTTAAGAATAGTGAATTTGACTTTGTTGAATTGTTGCCATTCCGATATTTTATAATATACTCTTATATTTTATCTGTGTGTCCTTTCCGTTTCGGAATTTTGCTGCCTGCTGCATTCTTCGTTGGCTGTCTGCGCCTCTGTGCTTCTTGGTTTTGGTTATATTAGTTTACAAGCATCTCTGCTTGTTACTATCTTAGTTGGCATTATGTGGCTATCTAATTGTTGCTTCTTTTATTTTAGTTTATGTGCATCTCTGCTTGTTGCTACCTTGGTTGGATTTCTGTTGCTATCTTCTTATTCTTTCGTTGTTGTTTTTTTTTTCATGTGTCTATAACTGCAATGATGTCTCTTCTTTGAATTTAACGGTCATTTTTGTAGTTCACTCAATGGTCCATAGTCTTCCACAGTCCTTTCTCTAGGCCAGAAGGCTTGCCTAGATATGTCGTATTTCGGGCAGTCTTGGAGTATGTGATCTGCCTGTCTGCGGTGCCAATCAACACTTTCACATGGCTAAATTGCCATGTTGCTGTTTAATTGTTGCTTCCTTCATTTTTCTGTGTCTCTCTTCTCGTTGATCTCGCCGTTTACTTTCTGCGCCTGCTGTAAATTGCTTCCATCGTTTTGCTTTCTATTGTTGTTTATAGTACCTTTTTGTATATACATCTTTAATTGTTTCTTAGTTAGTCAATAATCCCTTTTGTCTTTGCAAGAGAATGGACTTCATTACACCGGGTGTTATCCAGTTTGGCTCGGTCCCTTTCCGCCAGGCAGCCTGCAAAAAGCGTCGTACAAAGAACGAACTCCATAGCTCCAGCAACAATCCTCAGAAGTGTCCGAGAAAATTGCACTCGTGAACCGAAAGTATTGGCCCGGAATCGAACCCACACTCTTCGGAACTCGAGGAACGTGATGTAACCGCTTCGCCACGGAGACTCCCAGCTTGTTACAGACTTCCCAAAGAAGCAGATGTCATAGTGTGGTTACAGGACACGTGAAAACCTAGAATATTTAGTGACAACCGGAAAAAAAAGGGAATAAAGACATGGAAGAAGACATCGAGAGAAGATTCTTGACAGCCTTCTGCAATGGCACGGACTTGTATCAGCACACGAATTCATACATGGCGTTGTAGATCGCAAGATGTGCATGATCGCCCACACCAATCGAATAGGCACTTGATGATATTGATGTTGATGGTATATCTTAGCCACTCACCTCTCATTTACTGAATATAATATCATTATACAACAATTTTATATAACTTCGCTTCCTGGTTGTAACACCATAATACTACTATTTTGTGTAACCTCACTTACTGGTTGTAACATCAGAATACTACTATTTTGTGAAAAATAACTTAATGGTTGTAACATCATAATACTACATTTTGTGTAAGATCACTTACTGCTTGTAACATCATAATACTACTATTTTGTGTAACCTCATTTACTGGTTGTAACATCGTAATACACATTTTGTGTAATCTCACTTACTGGTTGTAACATCGCAATACAATAATTTTTTATAGTTAGTTAGTTAGTCGCGGTTCCAACTTCACAGCAAAGGGTCGTCCCCATTATGCTCCGTTCCTGTGCCAGTTAATATCATATAAAATGCTCCTCACTGCCCCATGTGAAAGGTAGAAATGGCAGGAGTCTCGACAACCAACAGCCCGCACATGTACACTGTGCATAATGCCGCCGCCAGAATTTCAACACAAAAGTCCTCCACTAAAAATACAGTTCATCTACGATGGAAGCGGCAGTGTCTTGAAAACCAGCAGCCACACATTACTGTACAAGGCAAAACCAGTCCGTTTTGCGACAAAGCCAGCTACGCCATTTTTCCCGAACATGCAGTTCACGCCACAAACAACCGCGGACAGATAGCAAAAGCATTTCCCTTTGCATAATGCAGCCTCCAGAAAGTCGAAACTGAAGTCCTCCACGAAACATACATTTCATCTTTGATGGAAGCGGCAGTCATTTTCCCATTCAGATGTTTTTCTAGATTTTCATCTACAACGTCTAGATATTCCTAGATGTTGTTTGTTCCGTTTCTAGATGTGGTCGGTCAAAGAAAATTGGCAACCCTGCGCCATTTTTCCGAACATGCAGTTCTCGCCACAAACAACCGCGGACAGATAGTAAAAGCACTGTAATTTCACTGTACACACACATTACTGTACACAAAGCATTTCACTGTACACACTGTACATACACTGTACACTGTGGAGGATACGATCAGACAGGTGTACCCCCTGGAGAACATTAGGCGTGGAGAGGAGTGGGTCAGAGTGCCAGCGGAGCAGTCAGACTCACATTAAGCCTGGAGTGCAGGGAGTGGCCAGCAGGGGCCATGGAAGTGGAAATCCAGCAATTTCTGAAATCCAGAAATTCAGGACAATGCTCACTGGAGTGATGTGATTATCTACACAGATGGTTCGGTGTCAAGAGGTGAGAGAAGTGGCTGGGGTTTCATAGCCAAAGCTAATGGTTGATGTTTGGGGCAGGAGAGCCTGGCATATGATACCACAACATCCAGCTTAAGAATGGAAGTGGAGGCAGTCACTGCGGCTCTCCGCTGGATGGAGAATACGACACACACACATCGTGATTGTAACTGACTCAGAAAGCATGCTGACGAGGGTGAGGACGGGCAGACTTCGTGCGGAGTGGCTTGCTTCGCTTCGGAGGTCACGGGTGACAAGCATCGCCTGGATCTTTTCTCCGGGGCATGCCGGTGTGCTGGGAAATGAACAGGCGGACAGATTGGTTGGCTCTGCAGAACTTGGTGGAGTATTGATATATGACAAGGCAGACGTGGTTGCGGCCTTGTGGTAGCACGTGCACACCTCGGAGGAGCAGATGGATTAGCATGGTCTGGCAAGAATGAGACAACAAGGAGTGACGAAGGGATCTGGCCGACGCTCAACGATCAAAGGAAAGGCGAGACGGACTTATAATCAGATTGCTACTGGTACTATTAGTGTTGGAACTCTTCGCTGGCTGCTGATGATGGGGACGGAGCACTTATGGGAATGCCCCGAATGCTGTGATGTCGATTCCTCAATCAATCAATCAATCAATCATTCACTGTACACAATGCCGTCGCCAGAATGCCAACACAAAAGTTCTCCACGAAAATACAGTTCATCGTGGATGGAAGCGGCAGTCACTAGAAGAGCAGGAGCCACACATTCATGCATAAGGCAAAAACCGGTGAAACAATTTTATATAACATCACTTACTGGTTGTAACATTACAATACAACAATTTTGTATAACCACACTTACTGGTTGTAACATCACACTACAACAATATTGTATGACCACACTTACTGGTTGTAACATCACAATACAACAATTTTGTATAAACTCACTTAGTAATTATAATATCACAATAAATCCCCCGGGAAGGTTAACCCGGTCAACAAATGCCCGCAGAAGTCGGATGTGTCGGCCTAACGCCGCAAGAACGCAGCTCTGCTGTAAACAGGCACAACGCAGTCACATCAGAAAAAAAAAATCCGGATGAGCGCAGAAGAAGAAGATATCACAATAAATCAATTTTGTATAACCTTACTGGTTGTAACATCACAATACAACAGTGTTGTATAACCTCACTTACTGGTTGTAACATCACAGTAAAACAATTTTGCAGAAACCGATGAAGACGCTCAAAAGGTTCCTGAGCTATCCAATGGCGGTGAAGTGTCCAACAGTAAGTGGTTTCTTTCTTTTGTCTTCAACGTATGCCTTTAAGCGTCGTGGGGAGAGGTAATTGAAGTTCCAGCGCCTGTGATTAGCGCCTTTCCTCTAATTTTCTCCATGATTCATGAGCCGTATTTGTCTAGGGTCAAATAAATTCCCTACTGGTTTTCTAGACGTGTCATAGGTTGCCTACCTACGTAACCCTTTAATATTTGCTACTACCGCCATGTCACACTCACGATCTAGAGGCGTATAGCTCTAAAGGGAGAGTTGGACCCACGGATGTTACCACTTCACGCCACTGCTTAAAACTCTTACGAGCATCTACGATTGATTTTGGGCTGGTTGCTGCTTGCTTGCTTGCATTCGCTGGCTGTAAACTCCAGCGTGAAGTCCTGTATGTCGGATGAAGACAACCTGTTGTCCAACATCAGTTGATGTCATACCGGACTGAGGTTTGTATGAGTATCCGTTGTCCCATGTCTTGGGCTAATAAAAGGGTTCTTTTTCCCGAGGATCGGAGCTTGGTAAGCAGGTATTAACTGTAGAAAGCTACAGTCATCCAAATGGTTCGGCTATCTCCTAATAATGCAACACCATTAGCTACCAGCACTGTAGATGCATCAGAGAAGCAAGAGATGCCCGAGAAGAAACTAAATTGACGACATCAAAGACATTGTACAGACACGGAATGACATTATCCAGTACCACATATCGGATACTGGAACGTCAAATATCCCCCACCCCTACGACCCCTGACGGCAAAAGTGGAAGATGATAATGATGATCCAAGAAGGATCGCGTCATATAAGGAAGTTCGGCTGATTTAATTAGCTATTCCTCTCGATTTTTGTCAGTTCGTCTTAGTCCATGTTGTTTGGCCTTGGTGATCTAGTCTCTCCACAGCCTTCTGTCTCTTGTGTTGCGAATCCTTTCTGATACAGACTTACCTCAATGCCATGTTGTCAAACTGTCTTCCCCTGCCTCTCTTCTCCTCCAACCTTTCCGTTGTTCTGGTGAATACACGTGTGATAATGTGATGATCACATCTTTTCTAGATCAGTTGATTTGTGTGCTTTTATTGCTATTATTCTCGTTTACTTTCTTCCTATGTATACTTGATTATCGGCTCCGAAGTGGCTTTCGGGTGAATCTATTCCGAACTGGCTGTCAGATGAATCCACTCCCAAGTGGTTTTCAAGTTAATCCACCGCCAAATGGCTTTCAGGTGAATCCATTCCAGAATGACTTTCAAGTGTATCCGCTCTGGGGTGGCTTTCATGTGAATCAACTCCCAGTCGGCTTTCAGACGAATCCACCCTTAAGTGACTTCAAAATGAATCCCTTCCAAAGTGGCTTCCATGTGTATCGGCTCTGTGACGACTTTCATGTGAATCCCTTTCAAAGTGGCTTTCTCGTGAATCGAATCCGAAGTGGCTTTCATTTGAATCCAATCCCAAGTGGCTTTCAGGTGAAGCATCAGCCCCTAAAGCGCGCAAACGTGAGCTGACTCTCGGAATCAATGCTTGCACATTTATAAAATGGCGCCAGGTAGCCACCCCAGGACGGTGGATCGGACGTTTGACTATCTCTGACAAGGGCAAAAGCTTCGGAGAATACATTTTCACGTGGAGCAATTTTAAAAATCCTTCAGAAAATGGAAATCACAACAAGAGTAGGCCAAACAAAGCACCCCCTGGCAAAATTTCGAAATGAGAAAACTTGTCCACCTCAGAATATGTGTTGTGTGTGTGCTTTTGATATACATTCATATGGGTCTTGAATGTGGTACTACTACTACTACTACTACTACTACTACTACTACTACTACTACTACTACTACTACTACTACTACTACTACTACTACTACTACTACAACTACTACTACTACTACTACTACTACAACTACTACTACTACTACTACTACTACTACTACTACTACTACTACTACTACTAATACTACTACTACTACTACTACTACTACTTTTACAACTACTACTACTACTACTACTACTACTACTACTACTACTACTACTACTACTACTACTACTACTACTACTACTACTACTACTACTACTACTACAACAACCACTTTGGCTTGTTATCTTAAGCACCGCATAGAACAATCAAATAATCTACTAACGTCATATCCAACTTCGAAGTTAAGTTGCAATAATCGCCGCATTGTTTGACTTTTAAATTTACAGAAACAGCAATTGAGTCAGCGGTCAAGTTAAACGGCGAGCTATATCTTCTCTCGAGGCACGCTCGGCAATTGTTGAAGGCTGTTGGTATGTTTTTTTGTTTCAAGTTGCTTAATTTAGGTTGTTTAGGATGTTATTGTATATGCACATATAAACATTACAGTGGGTTCATGTAGATGACAGTCCTGAATCATGAAGACGCCAATTTTAGAGGAGTCTAGTTGATCTAGCGTCGAAGTACACTTGTTCCTGCAGTGAGGCGCCATCGTATTTGGAGGTGACAGGTTCAAATCCCGGTCGGTAACTATAGCTTTCAAATGTTATGTTGTCTAGTGCGTCTTCTAGTCTCTTATTCTTTTCCCTACGTTTATGAGTGCCAAATAATGCGTGCGTATTTATTTATTACTTCTAGGTCATTGGGATGATTTTTACATGTGGAAGAGCTTTTCGTCTTACCAGTGTCCCTCGCCGTTAGGCGTACCCACTCCGACTTCTGAGGTACTTGTAATTTACGTACCCAGATCAAGGACGAGAAGTCAACATTTTACTAAAACTGACTGGTGTAGCGGGTTGAACCCACTACCTCGGCATCAGTACACCGGAAGTCTAAGATCGAGCGCTTTAATCATTAGAGGCCGTGTGACTTCCATTAAAGCTGTCTAAGCTTCTTAGCGAAGAAGAAGAAGAAGAAGAAGAAGAAGAAGAAGAAGAAGAAGAAGAAGAAGAAGAAGAAGAAGAAGAAGAAGAAGAAGAAGAAGAAGAAGAAGCAGCAGCAGCAGCAGCAGCAGCAGCAGCAGAAGAAGAAGAAGAAGAAGAAGAAGAAGAAGAAGAAGAAGAAGAAGAAGAAGAAGAAGAAGAAGAAGAAGAAGAAGAAGAAGAAGAAGAAGCAGAAGAAGAAGAAGAAGAAGAAGAAGAAGAAGAAGAAGAAGAAGAAGAAGAAGAAGAAGAAGAAGAAGAAGAAGAAGAAGAAGAAGAAGAAGAAGAAGAAGAAGAAGAAGGAGAAGGAGAAGAAGAAGAAGAAGAAGAAGAAGAAGAAGAAGAAGAAGAAGAAGAAGAAGAAGAAGAAGAAGAAGAAGAAGAACTATCGAACAAATTTATTTTCACAGTCACAATTTGGGCCCGAAGACCCATCTTACTTTTGTCCATTTAAACACGCATATTTCGCATATTATTTATGTATTTTGCTTGATGCATTCATATTGAAAGGCACATTGTCGAATGAATGCTCTGACCACAAACAATGTACATTACAATGTTATGTGACAGGCAGGCAGACAGGCAGACACACACACACACACACACACAGATACTCACACATGCATAGAAACCTATCTACATACATACATACATCATGTACTCAAACACTCAGTGATACACCAGCACAATAACAGACCAACACAAACTTCATCACACATACACACACATACCCATTCACAATCACAAACCCACTAACAAACATCCACCAATACATACATACATTCTCTCTCTCTCTCTCTCTCTCTCTCTCTCTCTCTCTCTCTCTCTCTCTCTCTCTCTCACTTTCTCTTTATCTCTCTTTCTGTCGCTTTCTCTCTCTTTCTCTTTCTTTCTCTCTGTTTCTCTCTATTTCTCTCTCTCCCAAGTCTAAACATGTTCATTCATACATGAAGGAAAGTACACACACTCATTCACACACATATACATGCCCCACACACCCGCATATACACACACATGCAAGCATGCACACTTACAGATATATTTAAAACAAAAAGCTACCTTTGAATTTTTGTTGATTTTATTTTAATGAAACCCGTACAATGAAATTTGCATGTAATTTCCATCTCCCTATTTATCTAGGATCTATAACCTTCTTGCTGTTTTTTGCTTAATCACTAACAGAAGACAGGCTTGAAGAAGACACTGTGTTAAACATAATCGCAATCAAGCAAAGAGCGACTTCAATTATCCGTATAATTGACGAGTCAGGCAAGTTTATGTAACGTTAATGTGTGCATGTGTGCACACGCGCTTGTGCACGTGTGTAAGCGTTAGTTAGTTAGTTAGTTAGTTAGTTAATTAGTTAATTAGGTGGTTGGTTGGTTGGTTCGTTGGTTGGTTGTTTGGTTAGTTGGTTGGTTGGTTGGTTAATTAGTCGCCAGATCATTCTCATTGCACATCGAACCATTCAGTTCATAAGTGCTCGGATCCCCTCCTCAGCAAATCCTGCAGCGTATATCGGCTAACGACACCAGTTCTGTGTTGGTTTATTAATCTTCTTTGGCTTCCTGCATAGTGTTCTTGTTTGGCCACAACTCTTTTAACTTATAATTATCGCACCCTGACTATGGTTCTAGATCAGTGTTTCCCAACGTGGGGCCCACGCCCCACAGGGGGGCAATTCGATTGTAAGGGGGGCAATTCGAAAATGGAAGAAATCGGCTGGATATAACAAAACGGGGAGACTTGAGACTGAAGTTAACTAAATTGGAACCTGACATAAATTCTCTTTGCAGCAAGCATCAAGAGCAAGGATCTCACTAAATTTAAATAATAAATAATTACTAATAATTAAAATAATATAGAAAATCTTTCATTAAAATTATTGTGTACTTGAATTGCAGTTCTCCATTATCTTCTTCTTCTTCAGCATTCCGAGCCATTGAGGTTCTTTGCTGCAGATATAAGCCGTATCCATTCGTCTCTCTGGTTGACCTTCTCTTGCCAGTCGCTGATTCCAAGTGCTTGTAGATCTGTATGTATATTATCTCTCCACCGTCTTCTTGACCTACCTCGGGGTCTACGGTCATTTATTTCTTGAGTGTAAGCGAGTTTTGTTTCCATATTTGCTTCCATGCCGACTTCCTGGCCTAGGAGTTAGCGACTTTTCTCCGTAATCTCGTATACTCTCTTAAGTAACGTGACGACGGTGAGAATCAGCAGTGGTTCGAGTCGCGTCGGTAACTTACTGAACGTAATCTTGCCAAGAAATCAACAATCAGCTGAAAGATGCTGATGTTGACAGCAATGTCCTGTAAAGGATATGCAACAAAAAAAAAAACAATTATCTTCCATTCTTTCTATATGCCCCAACCCCAGCCATTGCAGTCTATTGGCCTTCATAAAACCAGTGATTAGCGGGCATTTAAACAGATCATAAATGTCTTTGTTGCTTCTTCTTTTCCACTCTCCACTTTGTGTATCCCTAATGGGCCCAAAGATGCGTCTTGAGACTTTGTTCTCAAATGTTTGTGACAAGGCTTCGTCTCCTTTAATTGTACTCCAGGTTTCAGAGCCATACAGCACAACTGGTCTAATCACTGTTTTGTATATTGTAGTTCTCCATTATATGTTTTGAAAATTTACTTACTGTGTTTGCTCAATAATTTCCTAGTGATTTCTTCCTAAAACCTATCATTCAAGTTTCTTTAGTGAACATTTAAATTTTTGAATATTAAAAATAATGTATATGTTGGGGGGGGGGGGGGGGCAATAAGAATTTTAGAATGGCTTGGGTGGGGCATAGCACAAAAAAGGTTGGGAAACACTGTTCTAGATTCACAGTCATCACTAGGTTCTCGTAAACGACTTACTTCTTGTTGTGCATTCAGTATATCATCCTGGCCCATGGCTCGTCCGCCCTCCACAGTATCCTCTCCTGCAAGACTATCTGTGTGTTTATTTCCCTGTAAACCCGCATGCCCTGGCATGAAACCAAAACTAATCTTTACCATTCGTGACCACTCCAGAGACACCAATCACAATCTTCGGACCTACCCCATCTCTATCTTCATGATCATACTCATTGAGTCACTAAGTTTAAGTGTATATTTGATAACTACAATTAGATATATATATATATATTCATTCATTGGCACCTTACCGTCTTGACAAACGATAGTTTGTGCTTTAAAAAGGCATAATAACTTTTACCTAAGGCGGTAGCGAATGTGACTGATAAGGCCAATTCGCGCTGTAAATATCCGTTCACAGTGGGTGCATGTGAACACGTGGTCATTTCCACCATCATGCACCATCTTACATCTCACACGTTCGGTGTGTGACTTATCTGCAATAGTTTTCTCCTTTGTCTTTATTCCATTTCTGATCTTTGCCCTCCATGCAACACGTTCAGCGGCGACTTGCTCCCACTGTGCATTATCAATGCCTGTATCAATCATGTCCCGCTTACACACATCTTTGTATCGTAGTAGAGGCCAACTCAGCGATCTCTTACCCATCTTTAATTCACCAATTAAGATGTCCTTTGGTATTCTACCATCATCCATCCTCCTAAGATGTCCTATCCATCTAAGTCTACGAAGACTGAGCATTGAATAAACTGTCACACAACCTGATCTTTCCAATACTTCAGTATTTGTGATTTTGTCTTACCATTTAATACCAAGAATTCTTCGCAGACACCGCATATAAAAGCTGTTTAAACGGTTCTCTTGGTGTGAGTAAGTTGTATATATATATATATCTTCTTCTTCTTCAGCGTTCCGAGCCATTGAGGTTCTTTGCTGCAAATACAATCCGTCTCCATTCGTCTCTCTGGTTGACCTTCTCTTGCCAGTCGTTGATTCCAAGTGCTTGTAGATCTGTATATATATTATCTCTCCACCGCCTTCTTGGTCTACCTCGGGGTCTGCGGTCATTTATTTCCTGAGTGTAAGCGAGTTTTGTTTCCCTATTATCTTCCATTCTTTCTATATATATTGACTGGCACCTTACCGTCTTGACAGACGATAGTTTGTAAAATGGGGTTATCTCTCCATAACTCAAAGCCTGGCCTGAATTTAGATACCATGTGTTGCCCATGGAGCATGATCCCTCTCTCGGCCTTTCTAGTTTACTCCAGAGGAAAGGTGACACCAATAAGTCTGGAATAAGACAAGCTACAGAAGCTGCCAGATCAGCAAAGCAATGCTCTAACTGTACGCCTGTGGGAGCTTCGATCATAGACGAGTAACCAACCAGGCTTAGGGCCTGGTCTGCCCTGCCATGACATTTAGTCTCATTTTGGCTGTCCAATTAATTTTCAGAATTCTTCTATAAAACCACATCATTTATGCTTCCATGGATTTTTTCGCCTGTTGACCAATTGTCCAGGATTCGCAGCAGTATATTAAAACTGGTTCCACGTAACATGCAAGAACTTGTTTTCTAACTTTCAAGGATGTATATATTCTACGACTCACTGTAAGCACTCTATGGTCCTGCATCACCAGGCATAGTTCCGTTCTCAGTGCAGATGGGGGAACATTGGTCACCGATAAGAAAATAATTCTTCAATGCTGGTCTGCGCATTTCAACATCTTAAATGCAACCTCCTTCTTCGATGATGAAACCATCAACTGCCTTCCTCAAGTTCCCACTAATGATACTTGATGACCTGCCAACCATAGTGGGAGTAAACAAAGCCATCCAGCAACTTTGCATAGGTAAGGCGCCTGGTCCTGACTCCATCCCAGCAGAGATATACGAGGTAGGTGGGCCGGTCCTAATAGAGCAGCTTCACCAAGTCTTTACACATATGTGGGTGAACGAGACCATGCCACGAGATTTCAGGGGCGCTTCAAAAGTCTATCTCTACAAATGTAAAGGAAACCGCCAATTCTGTTACATTTACCGAGGCATCTCCTTGCTTTCAATTGCAGAGAAGGCACTCGCCAGAATTCTTCTCAATCGCCTCACTGTCCGTCTCGACCAAGGTCTTCTTCCTGAGAGTCAATATGGCTTCAGAAAAGAACGAGGAACTGTTGACATGATTTTCGCTGCAATGCAGCTGCAATAGAAATGTCAGGAACAGAACTCCGAAATGTTCTCCACTTTCATCGACCTTACAAAGGCTTTTGATATAGTCGGCAGAGAAGGACTGTGGAAGATTATGGCGAAATATGGCTGTCCACGAAAGTTTGTCAAAATAGTGCGGCTATTTCATGATGGCAAGCAGGCATGAGTACAGGAAAATGGTGAACTGTCTGAGCCCTTTTTCTGTCACTAATGGAGTGAAGCAACGATGTGTCCTGGCACCAACGCTGTTCAACCTCATATTTTCAGCCATGTTGACGAATACCTTCGAGAACAACTACATTGGATTAGACATCAACTACCGCATGGATGGAATGTTGTTCACTCTCAGAAGGCTGAAAGCTAAAACCAAAACTAACAGCGACACCGTCAGAGAGCTCCGGTTTGCTCATGATTGCGCTCTATATGCCAACTTAGAGGCATACGTGCAACATAATGTTTCAGCTTTCTCACATGCCTGTGCCAACTTTGGGCTCAATATCAACTTGGAGAAGACTGTAGTTATATACCAGCCAGCTCCAGGGAATAATCACACCGTGCCGAATATCAAGGTGAAGGGTCATAGACTAAGTGTTGTGGACAAATTCACCTATCTTGGCAGCTCTGTGTCACAAGCTGCCACAATTGATGACGAAGTGAATGCAAGAATCTCTAAGGCCAGAGTAGCCTTTGGCAGAATGTAAAAGAATGCGTGGGACAGAAATGGAATAAGCCTGCAAACAAAGCTGAAAGTCTACAAAGCAGTCATATTATCCACACTGCTATATGCTTAAGAAACCTGGACTGTTTATCGGCGACACGCTAGGAATTTAAACCACGTCCACACAGTCTGCCTTAGGAAGATATTAAACATTAAATGGCAAGACAAGATCCCAGACACTGAAGTCCTAGAAAGAGCGTCGATGTCCAGTATCCACATTCTACTAATAAAGAATCAGATTCGCTGGGCTGGTAACTTAACTCGCATGGCAGATCAAAGGCTCACTAAACGAATTTCTTTACTGCGAGCTGCGTTGTGGGAAACGCTCCCTAGGCGGCTAGAGGAAATGCTTTAAAGACACTGAAAATCTCACTGAAAGCTTTTTGGAATTTATTATGACACATGGTAGACTGCTGCCAAAGACCGAAATTCGTGGCGTACAGCATTACGCAAGGGTGCAATCACATGTGAAGCAAACAGGATTGCAAACGCTGTGAAAAAAAAGGCTGGACAAGAAAACCACTGCAAGAGATCCTCCTCCTGGAACGTCAAGCATTCTTTGCCCACATTGTCAAAGTACATTTCTAGCCAAAATAGGCCTCACCAGCCATCGTAGAACTCACGACTCAATACTTTCAACCCCACTGGATGAAATGAATGGTCATCATCATTCTTGAACATGAAAACACACACACACACACACACACACACACAAACACACACACACACACACACGTGTATATATATATATATATATATATATATATATATATATATATATATATATATATATATATATATATATATCAATATATGTCATTTGTGGTTTCATATATATTTATATATCTATATATTAACATGAATTAATTGGAGGAGAGAAAGAAAAGTAAAGCCACCATATCTATGCGTTGAGACGTATAGGATATATGGTGCTAGGCGCGTTGCACTATTTTGCACTAGTTCGGTCATGTGATGAATATCTCTCCGCCTGTATTTCCGGGCTGTATTTCCTAGAACACTTTTTGGTACACAGTTTAGGCCGGGTCTATCTGGGGCCCGGATACATTTCCACAAACCCATGCCTCAACCAGGATTCGAACACATGGCCTGCGTGCAAGTGCTTTTGGTAGTAGTTAGTTATTTCCAGATCTTTTACAGGGTGTCGCAGTCAACCCCATCATGTTTGGCTATTTGTGATTTCTTGGCAAGTTTACGTTCCGTGGTTTGTCATTGCTTTCTGGACGACCAATGAATGAGTTTAGTTTTTTAGTTTAGTTTAGTTTAGTCGATGGATCAACATCACGGCACACGGGTGTAACCCATAAGTGCTTCGTTCTACTCCTAACTCAAACCTGAGTCCGGAGAATCTTAGCTTAGTGCACGAACTCCGTAGCACCGGTGAAGATCCTGAAATACTTTGGGTAGATTTTTATCTCAACATTTTGCCCGGGCAACGCCGTTATGTTACTCTTTTTCGATTTCCAACTGCCAAGGGATGTTTTACGTGCGCAACAATACACACGGGCGTCCGATCTCACTACCCTGAGACCAAGGGACATTTTGTTACAAGAAGTCCACGTAAAAACATCCCGGTCCTCACCGGGGCTTGAACTCGGGATCTCCAGCACTCGAGGCAGACACCATACCTCGAGACCACTCAGCCCCCCTACCATTAAATGAACACCAGAGCAAGGCGGTCTGCTGCCAAATCGCCCGCAGCCGTGTTTCGAAAGCCGTGTGCGAGATTACCTATTGCCCTCGTAACTCTGTCACCCAGCACCGGCCTGGTGGTGGTGTCATTAATAAATATTTATATCTGGATACTTTCATTTTTCTAAATCAGCAACAATAACAGCAACAATAACAGCAACAATAACAGCAACAATAACAGCAAGAAAATTGAAAAGTAAGTCAGGAAAATGTCCCATCAACTTCATGATCTTCGGCAGATTAGTCGGTCACTAATAAAACAGATCAGCCAGGCCCTATTAAAATAGAAAAGTCATTCTCACGTAAAGCATTTTAGTGCGTACCTACTAAAACAGATTAACCAATCCCTATTAAAGCAGATAAGTCAGTCCCAAGTAAAATAGATTAGTCAGTACCTAGTGAAACAGATTAGTCAGTGCCTAGTAAAACAGATTAGTCAGCGCCTAGTAAAACAGATTAGTCAGTGCCTAGTAAAACAGATTAGTCAGTGCCTAGTAAAACAGATTAGTCAGTGCCTAGTAAAACAGATTAGTCAGTGCCTAGTAAAACAGATTAGTCAGTGCCTAGTAAAACAGATTAGTCAGCGCCTAGTGAAACAAATTAGTAAGTATTCAGTCGAACAGATTAGGCAGTCCCCAATAAAACATAGTAGTCATTTCCTAGTAGAACAGATTAATCAGTGCCTAGTAAAATATTAGCTAATTTCTAATAAAACAGAATAGTAAGTGCTTAGTAAACCATATTAATTAATCCCTAGTAAAATATTAAACAATTCCGAGTAAAATATTAGTCAATCCTTGCTAAAACATTAGTCAATCCCTAGTAAAATATTAGTCAGTCACTTGTAAACCAGATTAGTCAGTCCCTAGTAAAACAGATTAGTAAATCCAAAGTAAAACTTCAGTAAATCCATAGTAAAACATTAGTCAATCCCTGGTAAAACATTAGTCAATCCCTGGTAAAACATTAGTCAATCCCTAGTAAACAAATTAGTCAATCCCTAGCAAAACATTAGTCAATCCCTAGTAAAACATTAGTCAATCCATGGTAAAACATTATTCAGTCTCTAGTAAAACAGATTAGTTAGTCCCTAGTAAAACATTAGTCAATCCCTAGTACAACAGATTAGTTAGTCCTAGTAAATCCTTAGTCAATCCCTAGTAAAACAGATTAGTTAGTTTCTAGTAAACCATTAGTCAATCCACAGTGATACAGATTAGTTAGTCCCTAGTAAAACATATTTGTCAGTACCTAGCAAAAACAAAAAAAAATTAGTCAGTCCCTAGTAAACATTAGTCAATCGCTACTAAAACAGATTAGTCAGACCCTTAAAAAATATTAGTCAATCCCTAGTAAAACATTAGTCAATCGCTAGTAAAACCGGTTAATCAGATCCTAGTAAAATATTAGTCAGTCCCTAGTAAATCAGATTAGTCAGTTCCTAGTAAAACATTAGTTAATCAGTAGTAAAAATAGCTTAGTCAGTTCAGAGTACAACAGATTAGTCAATCGCTAGTAAAACAGATTAGTCAGACCCTAGAAAAATATTAATTAATCCTTAGTAAAACAGATTAGTCATACGCTAGTAAAATATTAGTTAATACCTAGTAAACCAGATTAGCCAGACCCTAGTAAATTATTCGTCAATACCTAGTAAAACAGATTAGTTAGTCCCTAGTAAAACAGATTAGTCAGTCCCTAGTAAAACAGATAAGTTAGTCCCTAGTAAAACAGATTAGTTAGTCCCTAGTAAAACAGATTAGTCAGTCCCTAGTAAAACAGATTAGTCAGTCCCTAGTAAAACAGATTAGTCAGTCCCTAGTAAAACAGATTAGTCAGTCCCTAGTAAAACAGATTAGTCAGTCCCTAGTAAAACAGATTAGTTAGTCCCTAGTAAAACAGATTAGTCAGTCCCTAGTAAAACAGAATAGTTAGTCCCTAGTAAAACAGATTAGTCAGTCCCTAGTAAAACAGATTAGTTAGTCCCTAGTAAAACAGATTAGTTAGTCCCTAGTAAAACAGATTAGTCAGTCCCTAGTAAAACAGATTAGTTAGTCCCTAGTAAAACAGATTAGTCAGTCCCTAGTAAAACAGATTAGTTAGTCCCTAGTAAAACAGATTAGTCAGTCCCTGGTAAAACAGATTAGTCAGCCCATAGTAAAACAGATTAGTCAGTCCCTAGTAAAACAGATTAGTCAGTCCCTGGTAAAACAGATTAGTCAGTCCCTAGTAAAACAGATTAGTTAGTCCCTAGTAAAACAGATTAGTCAGTCCCTAGTAAAACAGATTAGTTAGTCCCTAGTAAAACAGATTAGTCAGTCCCTAGTAAAACAGATTAGTTAGTCCCTAGTAAAACATATTAGTTAGTCCCTAGTAAAACAGATTAGTTAGTCCCTAGTAAAACAGATTAGTCAGTCCCTAGTAAAACAGATTAGTCAGTCCCTAGTAAAACAGATTAGTTAGTCCCTAGTAAAACAGATTAGTCAGTCCCTAGTAAAAAAGATTAGTCAGTCCCTAGTAAAACAGATTAGTCAGTCCCTAGTAAAACAGATTAGTCAGTCCCTGGTAAAACAGATTAGTCAGTCCCTAGTAAAACAGATTAGTTAGTCCCTAGTAAAACAGATTAGTCAGTCCCTAGTAAAACAGATTAGTTAGTCCCTAGTAAAACAGATTAGTCAGTCCCTAGTAAAACAGATTAGTTAGTCCCTAGTAAAACAGATTAGTTAGTCCCTAGTAAAACAGATTAGTTAGTCCCTAGTAAAACAGATTAGTCAGTCCCTAGTAAAACAGATTAGTCAGTCACTAGTAAAACAGATTAGTTAGTCCCTAGTAAAACATATTAGTCAGTCCCTAGTAAAACAGATTAGTTAGTCCCTAGTAAAACAGATTAGTCAGTCCCTAGTAAAACAGATTAGTTAGTCCCTAGTAAAACAGATTAGTCAGTCCCTAGTAAAACAGATTAGTCAGTCCCTGGTAAAACAGATTAGTCAGCCCATAGTACAACAAAGTACATGAAATAAACTACTCTCCTACACGCTGTAAGGCGCTTCAAGTATATAAATACCAGACCCATTTTTATAGCTCAATCTGCATTCAGTGGGTCACGTGGTCGGTATCACACCGCCCGTCTTCACTTCTCAAGACAGTCTTGGGGCGCCATTTTAGGCTTGGGTCGACCTACCAGCCACCGTATGTAAAAAAAAAAAAATCGCATCCGCTGGTGTTTTTTTTTTCGTGACGTTGTTTATGTGGGCGTCTGCGCATGCGTGGCGTTGTCT
>OY992884.1:97255096-97287596 GCA_963921405.1 Cepaea hortensis | reverse complement strand
CTGTAAAGGATATGCAAAACATTGTCACTTGAACACCCCTCGTATGAGTGTTAAACAGTATATGTGAATTTATTTCTGAACAGTGGCCTCAACAGCTGCCCCAAATGATATGTCTGTGTACTGAAAATAATGGTGTATCTATCCATGAAAATTAACGAATATCGCTCACAACATCTTTCAAATGTTATGCTGTCTAGTGCGTCCTCTAATACCTGCGTCTTTCTTCTACTTCTATAAGTGGAAAACTATCTGCATTCTCCAATGCTTGTTCTGAATTTGGTTTAACAATTAGCAAAAAGAAGACACAGATTTTGTCACAAGGTGCACATGGGGTACCATCAATCTTTATTGACGACGCCGAACTAGAGATGGTAGACCATTTTTCATATCTAGGATCAGTGGTAAATAGCAAATTATCCCTAGATCAGGAAATCAACATCCGGATTGATAAGGCAGCAACAACAATGAACAGGTTAAGAAAAAGAGTTTGGGAGAACAGGAAGCTTACTGCCAAAAAAAAAGTCCGTGTCTATCAAGCCTGTGTCCTTAGTACTCTACTTTATGGCAGTGAAACCTGGACAACTTACTCACACCAAGAGAAACGTTTAAACAGCTTTCATATGCGGTGTCTGCGAAGAATTCTTGGTATTAAGTGGCAAGACAAAATCATAAATACTTAAGTATTGGAAAGATCAGGTTGTGTGACGGTTTATTCCATGCTCAGTCTTCGTAGACTTAGATGGATAGGACATCTTAGGAGGATGGATGATGGTAGAATACCAAAGGGCATCTTTTTGGGTGAATTACAGATGGGTAAGAGATCTCAGGGTCGGCCTCTACAACGATACAAAGATGTGTGTAAGCGGGACATGATTGATACAGGCATTGATAATGCACATTGGGAGCAAGTCGCCGTTGAAGGTGTTGCATGGAGGGCAAACATCAGAAATGGAATAAAGACAAAGGAGAAAATTATTGCAGAAAAGTCACATACCAAGCGTTTGAGACGTAAGATGGTGCATGATGGTGGAAATGGCCACGTGTTCACATGCACCCACTGTGAACGAACATTTACAGCGCGAATTGTCCTTATCAGTCATAATTGCTACCGCCATAGGTAAAAGTTATTATGCCTTTTTAAAGCACAAACTATCGTCTGTCAAGACGGCAAAGTGCCAATGATAAGTGGAAAACAATACATGCGTGCTTAGTTAATAACACAATAATTAAGGAACCGAATAATAATTTAATCAGTAATATGCATATACATTGCCAATATTGTCAAGAAAAGAAAACAAAAGTAGACAGTTGATACATAATAAACGACTGGTTATATATTATTGCAAATGTTTTCTCATTAATATATATATATATTTTTTAAATAGTCAAAGTTTTACAAGCACCAAATGTAATTCGGAACAAAACAGATGACGTGATTTTTACTTTCTTGAAAAGCAAAGTTACCTTTCTTTACTTTCTTTAAAGGTTATCAACATGTGCCATGCCGATAAGCGTGAGCGGTCATGTTTCGCCATCTCATACGATTTTTTTAAATGTTGCATATTCCTTGCATAAAATTTGGTGGAACTGCGGTAAAGCTGTGAAAGTTTAAACAATATATAATGACACAAAGTAGTGCAGCTTTACATAACAGAGTTACGACACATACAGAACGTTGCGGCGGTGAGCCTTCATCAGCAAACAAACACATACACAAACACAACATACAGTCAAGGAGAATTCCTGTGACTACATTAGAAGGTGATGACAGGGCGAGAGGAACAAATGCATGGAAAAATGGAAGCAATGAAGAGAAAATGAGAATTGACAAAATGTTAATTGAAAAGAATGTTAGTCGAAGAAAATGTTTAATAGAAAAACTGTTTCTAGAGAAGAAAAAAACTGTATACTCACCTCACGTACGGACCTGTGAATGTCTACGGAAAACTCGGGTGTATTAGTATAACGGTGCTGGATGTTACGGTACAGTGAGCACATAGAAAGAAGGGGGCGGGGTAGGAGGCGTGTAAAATTGACCACGACCCCATTGTGTTGTTGGTCTGGGTGGACCGGTGTGCAGGAACACGTGTACTTACATAGACACACTTCAACAGACAAAATGCTAGTGTATGTGGACATGCAAGAAGAGAGAGAGGAGAGAGAGAGAGAGAGAGAGAGAGAGAGAGAGAGAGGAGAGAGAGAGAGAGAGGAGAGAGGAAAAGTGCCTGCGACCTACCACATGGGGTATATTGTAACCTACGAAATAGTCAGTATGGTTGCTAGTCATACAACGCGCTTCAGGAGCCCCTCGCCCAGTCCTAGAGTTGTTGGGGTTGTGTAAGATCCAACCACTGGCAATGCACGTGAAGAAGGTATGCACAGAGAAGCCAGATGTAAGAGGAGAGAGAGAGGAGAGAGAGGGTGAGAGAGAGAGCGCGAAAGGGGGGAGAGAGAGGGAGAGAGAGGGAGAGAGAGAGAGGGAGAGGGAGGGAGAGAGAGAGGGAGAGAGATAGAGAGAAAGGGAGAGAGGGGGGGAGAGGAAGAGAGAGGGAGAGAGAGAGGGAGGGAGAGAGAGAGGGGGAGAGGAAGAGAGAGAGGGAGAGAGAGGGAGAGAGAGCGGGAGGGAGGGTGAGAGCGAGAGATGGGGAGGGCAAGAGAGAGATCAAGGGAGGGAGAGAGAGCGCGAGAGGGAGTGAGAGAGGGAGAGAGAGAGCGAGAGAGAGGGAGTGAGAGAGGAGGAGAGAGAGCGAGAGAGGGGAGAGCGAGAGAGAGAGAGAGGGAGAGAGCGAGAGGGTGAAAGAGAAAGAGGGAGAGAGAGAGAAAGAGAGAGAGAAAGAAAGGGAGAGAGAGAGAGAGAGGAAAAGTGCCTGTGATATACCACATGAGGCATGTGGGGCGCGTCGGTCTACGTGTACGACGTTTCCCTCGTACTGTATCCTATGAAATAGTCAGTATGGTTGATTATTGCACAGTACACTTCAGGAGCCTCTCGCCCAGTGTTTGAGTTGTTAGGGCTGTGTGAGATATAACCACTGGTAATACAAGTGAAGTGGGTGGGCACAGAGAAGCAAGATGTAAGGAGAGAGAGAGAGAGAAAGAGAGAGAGAGAAAGAGAGAGAGAGAGAGAGAGGAGAAGTGCCTGTGATATACCACATGAGGCATGTGGGGCGTGTCAGTCTACACGTACGACGTTTCCCTCGTACTGTCCCCTATGAAATAGTCAGTATGGTTGATTGTTACAAAGCACACTTCAGGAGCCGCTCGTCCAGTGTACGAGTTGATGGGGCTGTGTGAGATCCAACCACTGGTAATACAAGTGAAGTAGGTAGGCACAGAGAAGCAAGATGTAAAGAGAGAGAGAGAGAGAGAGAGAGAGAGAGAGAGAGAGAGAGAGAGAGAGAGAGAGAGAGAGAGGAAAACTGCATGCGATATACCGCAATCAAAATGCGGAGTGGGTAGGTCTACAAATGCGAGGCGTCACTCCTACTGTACTCTATGGAATAGAGGCAGTAAGGTTAATTGCTATACCACGAATTTGAGGATCAAATCTTCCAGTGGTTGTGTTAAAATCAGACCACCGGCAGTATAGTTGGAATATGTGGGTACAGAGAAGCCCGATGGAGAGAGAGAGAGAGAGAGAGAGAGAGAGAGAGAGAGAGAGAGAGAGGGAAAAGTGCCTACGACACGCCCCTGATGTATGCGGGGTCGGTCGGTCTACAAATACGAGGCTTCACTCATACTGTTCCCTATGAATTCGGGGCAGTAAGGTTGATTGTTATACAACGTATTTGAAGATTAAATCATCCAGTGGTAGTTTTAAAATCAGATCCCTGGCAATATAGTTGGAATATGTAGGCACAGAGCAGAAAGATGGAGAGAGAGAGAGAGAGAGAGAGAGAGAGAGAGAGAGAGAGAGAGAGAGAGAGAGAGAGAGAGAAAGGAAAAGTCCCTACGACACGCCCCTGATGTATGCGGGGTCGGTCGGTCTACAAATACGAGGCTTCACTCATACTGTTCCCTATGAATTCGGGGCAGTAAGGTTGATTGTTATACAACGTATTTGAGGGTCAAATCACTCAGTGGTTGTGTTAAAATCAGACCACCGGCAATATAGTTGGGACATGTAGGCACAGAGAAGCAAGATGGAAGAGAGAGAGAGAGAGAGAAAGAGAGAGAGCGAGAGAGAGAGAGAGAAATTTGAAAAGTGTCTACGACACGCCCCTGATGTATGTGGGGTCGGTCAGTCTACAAATACGAGGCTTCCCTCATACTGTCCCCTATGGAATAGAGGCAGTAAGGTTGATTGTTATACAACGTATTTGAGGATCAAATCACCCAGTGGTTGTGTTGAAATCAGACCACCGGCAATATGGTTGGAATATGTAGGCACAGAGGAGTGAGATGGAAGAGAGAGAGAGAGGGGGAGAGAGAGAGAGAGAGAGAGAGAGAGAGAGGAAAAGAGATAGAGATTGGAGAAGTGCCTACGGCACGCCACCAGATGTGTATGGGGTCGATCGGTCTACATATACGAGGCTTCACTCATACTGTACCCTATGAAATAGAGCCAGCAAGGTTGATTTTTATACAACGTACATGAGGATCAACCCCCCCCCCCCCAGTGGTTGTGTTATTGAGGCTGTGTAACATCAGACCACCAGCAATATAGTTGGAATAGGTAGACACCGAGAAGCAAGATGGAAGAGAGAGAGAGAGAAAGAGAGAGAGAGAGAGAGAGAGAGAGAGAGAGAGAGAGAGAGTTTGGAAAAGAGCCTACGACACGCAACACATGGCATAGGTAGGCACAGAAAAGTACTATTGTTGAGAGAGAATGAGCGAGAGAGAGAGATTGAGAGAGATCGAGAGAGAGAGAGAGATCGAGAGAGAGAGATCGGAAGAGAGCCTACGACACGCCACACATGACTATATGTAGGCACAGAGAAGCACGATTGTTGAGAGAGAATGAGAGAGAGAGATTGAGAGAGACAGAGATTGCAAAAGAGCTTACGACCCGCCCCACATGGCATAGGTAGGCGCAGAGAAGCACGATCGTTGAGATTGAATGAGAGAGAGATTGCGAGAGAGAGAGAGGGGGCAGAGAGAGATTGGAAAAGAGCCTATGACACGCCACACATGGCATAGGTAGGCACAGAGAAGCACGATTGTTGAGAGAGAACGAGAGAGAGAGATTTAGAGAGAGATAGAGAGAGATTGAGAGAGAGATTAGAAAAAAGTCTACGACACTCCACCCATGGCATAGGTAGGCACAGAGAAGCACGATTGTTGAAGGAGAATGAGAGAGAGATTGAGAGAAAGACAGAGAGAGAGAGATAGGAAAAGAGCCTACGACACGCCACACTTGGCATAGGGGCGACACGCCACACATGGCATAGGTAGGCGCAGGGAAGCACAATCGTTGAGATTGAATGAGAGAGAGATTGAGAGAGAGAACGAGAGAGAGAGAGGGGGGAGAGAGAGATTGGAAGAGAGCCTACGACACGCCACACATGGCATAGGTAGGCACAGAGGAGCCCGATTGGTGAGAGAGAATGAGAGAGAGAGAGAGAAAGATTGAGACCGAGAAAGAGAGAGAGAAGATTGGAAAAGGGCCTACGACCCGTCACACATGGCATAGGTAGGCACAGAGAAGCACGATTGTTGAGAGAAAGTGAGAGAGAGAGAGAGAGAGAGAGAGAGAGAGAGAGAGAGAGAGATTGAGAGAGAGAGATTGAGAGAGATAGATTGGAAAACAGCCTATGACACTCCACCCATGGCATAAGTAGGCACAGAGAAGCACGATTGTTGAGGGAGAATGAGAGAGAGAGAGAGATTGAGAGAGAGACAGAGAGAGAGATTGGAAAAGAGCCTACGACACGCCACACTACCTATGCCATGGGTGGAGTGTCGTAGACTTTTTTCTAATCTCTCTCTCAATCTCTCTCTATCTCTCTCTAAATCTCTCTCTCTCGTTCTCTCTCAACAATCGTGCTTCTCTGTGCCTACCTATGCCATGTGTGGCGTGTCATAGGCTCTTTTCCAATCTCTCTCTGCCCCCTCTCTCTCTCTCGCAATCTCTCTCTCATTCAATCTCAACGATCGTGCTTCTCTGCGCCTACCTATGCCATGTGGGGCGGGTCGTAAGCTCTTTTGCAATCTCTGTCTCTCTCAATCTCTCTCTCTCATTCTCTCTCAACAATCGTGCTTCTCTGTGCCTACATATAGTCATGTGTGGCGTGTCGTAGGCTCTCTTCCGATCTCTCTCTCTCGATCTCTCTCTCTCTCTCTCGATCTCTCTCAATCTCTCTCTCTCGCTCATTCTCTCTCAACAATAGTACTTTTCTGTGCCTACCTATGCCATGTGTTGCGTGTCGTAGGCTCTTTTCCAAACTCTCTCTCTCTCTCTCTCTCTCTCTCTCTCTCTCTCTCTTTCTCTCTCTCTCTCTTCCATCTTGCTTCTCGGTGTCTACCTATTCCAACTATATTGCTGGTGGTCTGATGTTACACAGCCTCAATAACACAACCACTGGGGGGGGGGGGTTGATCCTCATGTACGTTGTATAAAAATCAACCTTGCTGGCTCTATTTCATAGGGTACAGTATGAGTGAAGCCTCGTATATGTAGACCGATCGACCCCATACACATCTGGTAGCGTGCCGTAGGCACTTCTCCAATCTCTTTTCCTCTCTCTCTCTCTCTCTCTCTCTCTCTCTCCCTCTCTCTCTCTCTCTCTCTTCCATCTCACTCCTCTGTGCCTACATATTCCAACCATATTGCCGGTGGTCTGATTTCAACACAACCACTGGGTGATTTGATCCTCAAATACGTTGTATAACAATCAACCTTACTGCCTCTATTCCATAGGGGACAGTATGAGGGAAGCCTCGTATTTGTAGACTGACCGACCCCACATACATCAGGGGCGTGTCGTAGACACTTTTCAAATTTCTCTCTCTCTCTCTCGCTCTCTCTCTTTCTCTCTCTCTCTCTCTTCCATCTTGCTTCTCTGTGCCTACATGTCCCAACTATATTGCCGGTGGTCTGATTTTAACACAACCACTGAGTGATTTGACCCTCAAATACGTTGTATAACAATCAACCTTACTGCCCCGAATTCATAGGGAACAGTATGAGTGAAGCCTCGTATTTGTAGACCGACCGACCCCGCATACATCAGGGGCGTGTCGTAGGGACTTTTCCTTTCTCTCTCTCTCTCTCTCTCTCTCTCTCTCTCTCTCTCTCTCTCTCTCTCTCTCTCTCTCTCCATCTTTCTGCTCTGTGCCTACATATTCCAACTATATTGCCAGGGATCTGATTTTAAAACTACCACTGGATGATTTGATCCTCAAATACGTTGTATAACAATCAACCTTACTGCCCCGAATTCATAGGGAACAGTATGAGTGAAGCCTCGTATTTGTAGACCGACCGACCCCGCATACATCAGGGGCGTGTCGTAGGCACTTTTCCTCTCTCTCTCTCTCTCTCTCTCTCTCTCTCTCTCTCTCTCTCTCTCTCTCTCCATCGGGCTTCTCTGTACCCACATATTCCAACTATACTGCCGGTGGTCTGATTTTAACACAACCACTGGAAGATTTGATCCTCAAATTCGTGGTATAGCAATTAACCTTACTGCCTCTATTCCATAGAGTACAGTAGGAGTGACGCCTCGCATTTGTAGACCTACCCACTCCGCATTTTGATTGCGGTATATCGCATGCAGTTTTCCTCTCTCTCTCTCTCTCTCTCTCTCTCTCTCTCTCTCTCTCTCTCTCTCTCTCTCTTTACATCTTGCTTCTCTGTGCCTACCTACTTCACTTGTATTACCAGTGGTTGGATCTCACACAGCCCCATCAACTCGTACACTGGACGAGCGGCTCCTGAAGTGTGCTTTGTAACAATCAACCATACTGACTATTTCATAGGGGACAGTACGAGGGAAACGTCGTACGTGTAGACTGACACGCCCCACATGCCTCATGTGGTATATCACAGGCACTTCTCCTCTCTCTCTCTCTCTCTCTCTCTTTCTCTCTCTCTCTTTCTCTCTCTCTCTCTCCTTACATCTTGCTTCTCTGTGCCCACCCACTTCACTTGTATTACCAGTGGTTATATCTCACACAGCCCTAACAACTCAAACACTGGGCGAGAGGCTCCTGAAGTGTACTGTGCAATAATCAACCATACTGACTATTTCATAGGATACAGTACGAGGGAAACGTCGTACACGTAGACCGACGCGCCCCACATGCCTCATGTGGTATATCACAGGCACTTTTCCTCTCTCTCTCTCTCTCCCTTTCTTTCTCTCTCTCTTTCTCTCTCTCTCCCTCTTTCTCTTTCACCCTCTCGCTCTCTCCCTCTCTCTCTCTCTCGCTCTCCCCTCTCTCGCTCTCTCTCCTCCTCTCTCACTCCCTCTCTCTCGCTCTCTCTCTCCCTCTCTCACTCCCTCTCGCGCTCTCTCTCCCTCCCTTGATCTCTCTCTTGCCCTCCCCATCTCTCGCTCTCACCCTCCCTCCCGCTCTCTCTCCCTCTCTCTCCCTCTCTCTCTTCCTCTCCCCCTCTCTCTCTCCCTCCCTCTCTCTCTCCCTCTCTCTTCCTCTCCCCCCCTCTCTCCCTTTCTCTCTATCTCTCTCCCTCTCTCTCTCCCTCCCTCTCCCTCTCTCTCTTCTCCCTCTCTCTCCCTCTCTCTCCCCCCTTTCGCGCTCTCTCTCTCACCCTCTCTCTCCCTCTCTCTCTCCTCTTACATCTGGCTTCTCTGTGCATACCTTCTTCACGTGCATTGCCAGTGGTTGGATCTTACACAACCCCAACAACTCTAGGACTGGGCGAGGGGCTCCTGAAGCGCGTTGTATGACTAGCAACCATACTGACTATTTCGTAGGTTACAATATACCCCATGTGGTAGGTCGCAGGCACTTTTCCTCTCTCCTCTCTCTCTCTCTCTCTCTCTCTCTCTCTCTCCCTCTCTCTCTCTTCTTGCATGTCCACATACACTAGCATTTTGTCTGTTGAAGTGTGTCTATGTAAGTACACGTGTTCCTGCACACCGGTCCACCCAGACCAACAACACAATGGGGTCGTGGTCAATTTTACACGCCTCCTACCCCGCCCCCTTCTTTCTATGTGCTCACTGTACCGTAACATCCAGCACCGTTATACTAATACACCCGAGTTTTCCGTAGACATTCACAGGTCCGTACGTGAGGTGAGTATACAGTTTTTTTCTTCTCTAGAAACAGTTTTTCTATTAAACATTTTCTTCGACTAACATTCTTTTCAATTAACATTTTGTCAATTCTCATTTTCTCTTCATTGCTTCCATTTTTCCATGCATTTGTTCCTCTCGCCCTGTCATCACCTTCTAATGTAGTCACAGGAATTCTCCTTGACTGTATGTTGTGTTTGTGTATGTGTTTGTTTGCTGATGAAGGCTCACCGCCGCAACGTTCTGTATGTGTCGTAACTCTGTTATGTAAAGCTGCACTACTTTGTGTCATTACATATTCCTTGCAGGACGCTGCAGTCAACACCAGCATTTTTCAGCTGCTGTTGATGTACTAGGCAAATTTTACGTTCAGTAGTTTGCTATTGCTTTCTGAACGACCGGCTCCCATACCAACACATTATAACACAACACGACACGGTATGCAGCACAAATCGGTCGCGGCTGCGTTTCGAACGCCTGGTAAGCGGCTCACGATTCGCGTTCGAAAGCTTTGGCCACGGAGCGTCACACGATTACGAGTCTTGAATCAGGGCTGTTTTCTTGTCCCAGATTATGCCACATGGCCAAGCCATCCATATATTTACCTCTCTGTCTTTCTTTTGCAGATTTCCCTTAAATTATGCCAGTTGTCACTAAGTTTTGAAATTAATTTCTTATCATAAATTGCCCAAAAAATCTTGACTAGCCATGTCTAATTTTTCTAATACATTTTACGATTTCATTTATTTTCCTGGTTGAATTTTGTTTTGTCCGTCCTCTGTATTCTTTTAATTTTGTCCAGAAACAACATTCCCACCGCCATCAGAAGTTTCTCACCTTGTCTGCGTATTGTCCATTTTCCACACGCTTACTCATCTTATCTCATCATGTTCCTCTTGAACCTTGCGGTGTCGAGGTGAAGTATAAACTTCGTGAGAGTGCCCGATTATGGGCTTTATATATAGATATTCCCATGGACTCTGCTATTACCTCTGTCCAACGTTTACGTGGTCGGCCTCTTCCTCTGTTTCAATCTGGTCTGTACATCATTGCTTGTTGTGGTATGCTGTTGACTGGTAACCTACTTGCATGGCCAAACCATTTGACTTGCTGCTTTCTAATAAAATCTAGTGCTGCTTTAACCCCCACTTTAGTCCTGATTTCTTCATTTCCGATCTTATCTCTTCTTGATACGTTGAGTATTCTTCTCAGGAACCTCATTTCTGTTGTTGTGATTTTTCTTTTCTCTTTTTCTGTCATTGTCCAGGTTTGGCATTGGTTGCATAGAGTTGGTAGGAAGATTGTGTTGTAAAGTGCTTTCTTAGTAGTTATTGATACATGTTTGTTCTTTAGTATTTGTGCCCTTTGTCCAATGAGTTGATTTGCCTTATTGCACCTATTTTCGATCTCGTCTTCTGATCTGCCATTTGATGATATTATACTTCCTAGGTACTTGACACTCTTTACTTGTTTCAAGGGATGTTCGTGTAGGTGAATTGTTGTTGTTTGTTCTTCTTTAGTTATAGTCATTACCTCTGTTTTGCTGAGGTTGGCAGCTTTGTATTAGTGATAAACACAATTCGTTATGTTTTTATTAAAGAATAAATAAAGAATAAATTGTCACTAATGCAGTTTCCTGCTATGGGTCAGTCTTGTGAAGGCGCCATCACATTTTGTACTCCTGAATGCACCAGAGCGCTCGCTCTTAAACTTCCGGTGTGCTGATGTTGAAGTAGCGGGTTCAACACCTAGACCGGTAAGTTGGACTAAAATGTTGACTTCTCGTCCTTGACTTGGGGACGAAAATTACAAGTACCTCAGAAGTCCGAATGGGTTCGCCTGATGGCGAGGCACAGTGGTAACAGGAAATCTAATCTACACGCAAATACCAGTCTAGTGCACTAGAAGTACAATCAGACAGTAAACAAGTGCTTTGTGTTTTGTTGAGCGCAAAGTTTTCTTTTTATGAAGATTTTAGCAACAGAAATAAGAAACATTACAAGATAAAACAAAACATAATTTTCACATCTGGAAAAGAGAACAGCCCGATAATCGAAACGGATTTTTAAAACTCTGGTGGACATTTCCCATTAGATTAACCCTCAGTTGATCCCACGGGAGCTGTGGTAACGCAGTGGCTAGACTCTCGCCTACTTGCCTGGTGGTCATCAGTTCGAAACCGCATCAAGGTAGATATTTTAAATGGACCTGGTCGCTCAGGTCACCGGCTCCGTGGCGTAGGGTTTACGGGTGTCCTTGGTAGTCCTGCTACCCGCGTTCCAAACACAGCTGCGAGCGATGTGGCAGCAGCCCGCCTTGCGTTGGTTGTTTAGAAAATAGTGTGGGGGACGGTCGTTCAGAAAGTAATCGCAAACTACTGAACGTAAACTTGCTAAGAAATCACAACAGCAAAACATTCTGGTGTTGACTGCGACGTCCTGTAAATGATATGCAACTAACTATTACTCTCAGGTCGAAACAGCGTCAAAAGGGCTCCAGGAAATGTCTCGGGGAAGTAAAGGCGGTCTGTGTTATACTAATCACAGCACCCACCGAGTGGTGTTTGGGTTATACAAATATGGGTTTAGCATCATATACCTAAAGTTCATTAAGGCGTGTATACGGGTCCTTTACTTGACTGACTTATGTACCTACAGAGATGTTAGGGAGCATATGAACTGGATCTACAAAGAGCATCATATAGTTATGATCACAGTTTAGGCGCTTTATTTGAAACAAACACTAGTTCTACACATCTGTCATCATCATCATCCCCATCATCATAATCATCATCATCATCACTATCATCCTCTTCATCATCATCACCATCATCGTCATCATCACTATCATCTTCTTCATCATCACCACCATCATCATCAATGTTAACAACAACTCCACCTACACCATTATCATTAGAATTATTTAAATACAGAAGACACAAACAATATGTTGCATCGTTTATAGCCTGACATATTTTGCTGCGTCTCATCAGGTGCATACTTCAAAGTCATATATCGTATGAAGTGAAGAAATGAATAATACTTTAGCTAAAACAATTAAAACACACAGTCACATTGTTCCAATATGGACTCTGACTATGTATTTTAATTATCTTAGCTTAAGTATAATTCCTTTATTGTCCGCCTATCGGATCTTCCATCCTAGACAAGTTGCTGACCAAGGCTTAGGGCTTGATCTGCCCCGCCATAACATTTAGTCTTTAGGTTGCATTTCCTCGCACTAGGAAAACACATCCCTTCCAAATGCGCTCTTCCGCAAGATTTCTCCTATCTTACACTATACGTCTTTTTCCTCCGTTGTACTTCTTGACTTGTTCCTTCTTCCCCGTACATATCTCCTAACACAATTTCCCCCAACCTCATTCTTCCTATCAATAACACTTATTTATCTTTATTTATGCTACCTCCCGCCTCTTTCAATACTCCGTAATCTTTTTTCCCATTTATTATCATACATAATTTATCTATCTTTATTATAACTCATATCTTAGTATTCCCCATCCTTCATTACCTGTACGTGTATGTATCCTCCCGCCTCTTCCAATACTCCTTAATCTTGTTCCTCAGTGTATTATCAGACAGAATGTAGCAACCAGTAAAGCTTTCGCTCTCATGTGTCACTGAAGGGAAGCAAAGAATGGCGTGATAGCAACCTACCAAGCATGTCGTAGGAGACCACCAAGGAGGGTTTGCGTGTGGCTGTCAATTCTAACTCGTAATAAACTTTGGTTGAAAAATCCAACTAACCGTGAACGTGTCCAAAGATGAGGAAACAAAAGCTTAGACAAGCAAGATGAGACTAGACTCTTCTAGAAGATGTAACACACGATGTGAATAAAACTGCACGGAAAATGGAATGGAGCAGGCAAAAAGCTTCTACACACATGTGAAACAGTTCTGTTTTCAGTCCATTGAACGAACATGCTTGTCACAATACTATCTGAAGAGACGGAGAATATAGCGAAGACATGGAGAGAGCTGCAAGAAAATAAAGAAACGGACAGAAAGGCTTGGCTTGAGTTAGCTGAGGGGTTACGTTCAGTATTGAATAGAGTGCAGAAGAAGAAGGCGTCTTCGCATCATACGTGCTCCATCTCACACAAAAGATGTCGAAGAAAATGATGCTTATGAATCCAGTAACCAGTCGCCTGAGCACGCATCTCTTCCGTCCTCTGCCACGTTTCTTCCTGCTATTGCCATGCTGCGTACCCGATTCCATGAATCTCAGCCGCGTGTACAATTTGATTTGTGTCTATTTATTTCTTAATATTCTGCAGCATATGAAAGACATGTATGTCTATGCCGCTGTTGTACCACGGGAAATTTTATATCATTCAAAGATTTTTCCAAGGAACGGGTCGAAGATCTAAACTCCTGGGCCTTCTTTTGTCATCAGTTAACGGAAGTTTCAAAAAGTCTTTCCCCAAGTTTCTACTGAAACCTTGTCCATATCTGCTGGCCCGTTTGGCGGCCTCCAATCAAACTCAGTCGGGATTTTCATAAAAGTCTGGCAGTGTTCAATGAAACTGTGAACTTGAGCTTTGAGTGTGTTGCCAGAGGATACGTCGCTGGCAATTTTACAGCAAGCAGACACAAACGCAAAAAAATTCAGTCCTGGAAAGAAAATCAAAATAACAAATTACAATCTGTCGTTAAGTTTAATCAAGTTTAAATGAAGCGCAAAGGCACAAACAACGCCATATACACATTGAGAACATTAACAAACAGAATAATAACAAAGAACAGAGATCTATCATCAACATCATCAGGTATCCATGTCGATAAGGTTGGGCGGTCATGTTTCGCCATCTCACACGATCACCAGAGTCGTGGATCAGCTCTGTGTGCTTGTCTGGAAAATGTCGACATCCATAGATTTACTTCTCTGCCGTCGCCTGGTTCATTTCCCGCAATCTTGCCAGTTGTCATCACTCTCTCTGGTTTATTTCTTCTCATAACGAGCCAAAAGAAAATTTGAATGTATATGTATAATTTCTCTAATCAGTTTACGGTTTTCATTTGCCTCTTGTAGGAACGTCTTGGGTTTTCTGTGTTTCCTGTTTCCATGGTGGTGTTTTTTGCAGTTTCCTCAGAAACAGCATTTCCACTACCATTGGAAGATTTTCCAACAGGAAAGTACTGCCATAACTATGATACTGAAATTGAGGCAATGAAGATAGCAACAGAGAAATTACTAAATACCAGCCATGGTACACAACCTTTGGTGCTATTGACAGATGCAAGATCAGTACTCGAGACGCTCCTGTCTGGGAAATTGCCAGTACTAAGGACACTACTTTCTGAACTTAGCAGTCAGCATAAGGTCACCATACAGTGGATACCATCCCACTGTGGAGCACCCGGAAACGACAGAGCTGATCAATTGGCTAAGGAAGGAGCCAAAGAAGAACAGCCTGATGTGCCCGTTACATACCACCAAAAGAAAAGAATGATCAAATCAGTCAGAAGGCCACCAAAACCTGCTCAAGACGACTACCACGTTATGGACAGACCAGAAGAATTCATTATTCTGCGCCTTAGAACAGGACACAACAGATTGCGCAACCACATGTATACAAAATTCAAGATTGGTGACTCAGCCATGTGCACATGTGATTTGGCGCCGCAGATAGCAGAGCACATACTCCAAGACTGCCCAAACTACAACATATCCAGGCGAACATTCTGGCCTAGAGAGACAACAGTGGAAGATAAACTCTATGGACCGCTGTGTGAACTAAAATCGACTGTTAGATTCATACAGAAGACAACATTGCAGTTATAGATTTATTTCAAGGGAACGAAAAAAGAAGAAGAATACCACGTTTCACACCCATGAAAAAGTACAAGTTCTAAGTAGCACTTTAAAACACTCTGTTTCTTGTTGCATTTGACATCTTTATATTAGTCAGTATGTTTTCTATATTGCAAAAGGCAAACGTTGCTATAGCTATTTCTGTTCTAATCTCTACCATCCATCATATGTTATGACCGTTCCGAGATAGTTGTACCGATTCACTTGTTTATGAATATTCCCATTTACCCGCATATTACAGTGTGGGATTTCGTCTTAGAGATGACCATAATCACTGTCGTCTCACATTTTAATTCATTTTCATTCTGACGTAAATTACAAGTACCTCTGAAGTCGGAGTGGGCTTACCTGATGACGAGGGGCATTGGTAATAAGCAGCTAATCTACACGCAAAAATCAGTCCAGTGCACTAGAAGTAGTAGCTCTTATATGGACTACGCTTGAGTTAAAGTGAGCGAATGCACACACACACACACACACACACACACACACAAACACACATACACACACACACATACAGCAGAGCAGAGGATGCTTTACAGGCTCTTTCAGCAGTCAATAATTTGTGTCATTAAGTATGGTTCTGAGCTCCTGACAGTTTCAAAGAGCCAATTTGAAAGGTTGGAGCGCATACAGAATGCTGCCATGTGGGTGATTCTGGGGTTCACAAAGGACACACCAATTAAATGCATGAGGTATACCCTGACGCTATCAACAATGGCGGATAGGCATAGGGTCCTTCAGGCCAAATGGTACCTGAGAGTTGCTGCAGATAGGGATCACCCCTGCATGAAGCCATGGATATGGTCAAAGGTCATAGACTCAGACGAGGCAGGTCCTGAATGGCACAGGTAGAAATATCTATACGTCAGGTGTGTGATCTGGAGACCATCAATCGTGAAAAAGAGTAGGTGGAACTACAGGCAGACAGGGCGGACGGATACAAAGTAATATTAACACGGGGTCTGAGTGCAGAGAATGGGCAGCGGGACGCTCAGAATTTGAGGTGCAACAACTGATCCAGAGTAATATACATCAATGTGACATAGTGATCTATACTGATGGATCAGTGGTGAAAAACAGACGGAGTGGTTTGGGTTTCATTGTGAAGGCTAAAGGACGATTCTTGAAAAAGAAGAGTATGGCATATGATGCTACGACCTCCATGAGAATGAAGGTGGAAACAGTCACAGCGATACCGTTGGTTAGAGGAGACCACTGCAACACACATTGCCTTCATCACGAACGAACGAACAAACTTTATTTTCAAAGGGTTAAGAATTGGGCACGCAGGCCCGTCTAACATTCTGCCCTTCTATCACTCTCTTTCATACATTATTTCATTCACACATCATTCAAGGCTAACAAAGAACAGCAACAATATAAAAGATATGCATTATAAAGGCATGGGCAAAATGCAAACATCAAAACTACACGACACAGTAATATTAGATAATGGTCTAACACTTGTTATTAGCCATGTGGAATATACTGGCCTACAAAAAGGAGACTGGCTGTTATACTAGGGTTTTGTTATTATTATTATTATCTCTATTATTAAGGGGGTAGGTAATCCGTATTGAGATAGTGCTCGAATAATTTGCAATTATATGAATAGGGATTGGTGATGTCTTTGATTTCTTGTGGAAGATTGTTCCACAGCTGAGCTGCAGAGTACGTTAAGCTTGTTTTGTATAAGTCAATCCTAGGCTTCGGAATGTGTAGTATATTTAAACGTTTACTGTGTCTAGCATTATATTTAAACAATGGTCAAAGGTAATTTGGGGCATTCCGATGCAGGATTTTGTGAATTAGTTTAGCTTTATTGAAAAGAAGGCGTTTGCGGAATGATATTAACTGAAGGCGTTTATACAGGCTAGGATTGTCAGATAAATGTTTGCTATAAATTAGACTCATGGCCCGTTTCTGGAGTGAGTAAAGTCGCTTGGTGTTTGAATTAGAACAACCGTCCCAGATTGTAGAGCAGTAGTCAAAGTGTGTCTGTATATGAGAAGTATTGAATAGTTTCCTTGTGTCCTCATCAAGGAAGTTTTTAATTTTGGCGAGTTGGTAGACTTTTTTCGCGTTTTGTTTAATGAGCGCTTGAACGTGGGAATTAAAGGTTAGGTTTCTATCAATGATTAGGCCTAATGTTTTGTGCTTAATTACACTTTCTACTGGCATGTTATCGATGTGAAGTTGAAGTGATGTGTGTGAGCTTAGAGTTTGAAGTCTTTGTCTGGTTGCTAATAACATTGCTTTTGTTTTAGTGATGTTAATTTGCATACGGTTTGAATAGTTCCACCTAACTACATTATTTAATTTTTGTTGTAAAGACGACTCCAGTAAAATGCAGTTTTCAGCGTTTGTGTACACTGTACAGTCATCTGCAAATAGATCGCAGGACGACGAAAGATGCAAAGGTAGATCGTTAATATATATGACAAATAAACTACATTTGCATCTTTCGTCGTCCTGCGATCTATCATGCGGGAGGTATCATAGAGGTATCATAAATGAGCAAGTAGGATTTATGCAAAATAAGGGATGCGGAATACTAGGATATGAGTAATAATAAAGATACATAAGTGTTATTGATAGGAAGAATGAGGTTGGAGGATGATTGTGTTAGGAGAAATGTACGAGGAAGAAGGAACAAGTCAAGAAGTACAACGGAGGAAAAAGACTTATAGTGTAAGATAGGAGAAATCTTGCGGAAGAGCGCATTTGGTAGGGATGCTTTTTCCTAGTGCGAGGAAATGGAACCTAAAGACTACATGTCATGGCGGGGCAGATCAGGCCCATAGCCTTGGTCGGCAAATGGTCTAGGACGGAAGCTCCGATAGGAGGACAATAAATGAATTATACTTAAGCTAAAATAATTAAAATACATAGTCACAGTCCATATTGCAACAATGTGACTATATGTTTTAATTATTTCAGCTAACGTATTATTCATTTATTCATTTCATATGATATATGAATTTGACGTATGCACCTGGTGAGATGCAGCGAAATATGTCAGGCAACAAATGGTGCAACATATTGTTTATGCCTTCTGTGTCTAAATAATGTTGATGATAATGGTGTAGGTGGCGTTGTTGATGACAATAAAAATGATGGCGGTGATGATGAAGAGGATGATAGTGATGATGACGATGATGGTGATGATGATGATGAAGAGGATGATAGTGATGACTATGATGGTGATGATGATGAGAGGATGATAGTGATGATGATGATGATTATGATGATGGGGATGATGATGATGGCAGATGTGTAGAACTAGTGCTTGTTTCAAAGAAAGTGCCTAAACTGTGATCATAACTATATGATGCTCTTTATAGATTCAGTTTATATGCTCCCTAACATCTCTGTAGGTACATAAGTCAGTCCAGTAAAGGACCCGTATACACGCCTTAATGAACTTTAGGTATACGGTGCTAAACCAATATTTGTATAACCCAAACACTACACGTTGGGTGATATGATTAGTATCACATAGACCGCCTTTACTTCCCCGAGACATGTCCTGGAGCCCATTTGATGCCGTGTTGACCTGAGAATAATAGTTAGTTGCATATCCTTTACAGATCGTCGCAGTCAACACCTGAATGTTTTGCTGTTGTGATTTCTTAGCAAGTTTACGTTCAGTAGTTTGCGATTACTTTCTGAACGACCGTCCCCCACACCATTTTCTAAACAACCAACGCAAGGCGGGCTGCTGCCACATCGCTCGCAGCTGTGTTTGGAATGCGGGTAGCAGGACTACCAAGGATACCTATAAACCCTTCGCCACGGAGCCGGTGACCTGAGCGACCAAGTCCATTTAAAATATCTACCTTGATTCGAACTGATGACCACCAGGCAAGTAGGCGAGCGTCAAGCCACTGCGCTACCACAGCTCCCGTGGGATCAACTGAGGGTTAATCTAATGGGAAATGTCCACCAGAGTTTTAAAAATCCGTTTCGATTTTCGGGCTGTTCTCTGTTCCAGATGTGCAAATTATGTTTTGTTTTATCTTGTAATGTTTCTTATTTCTGTTGCTAAAATCTTCATAAAAAGAAAACTTTGCGCTCAACAAAACACAAAGCAATTGTTTACTGTCTGATTGTACTTCTAGTGCACTGGACTGGTATTTGCGTGTAGATTAGCGTTCCCTGTTACCATTGTGCCTCGCCATCAGGTGAACCCATTCCGACTTCTGAGGTACTTGTAATTTACGTCCCTAAGTCAAGGACGAGAAGTCAACATTTTAGTTCAACTTACCGGTCCAGGCGTTGAACCCGCTACTTCGACATCAGCACACCGGAAGTTTAAGAGCGAGCGCTCTGGTCCATTCGGGCTTCTGACCCCCGCTAACACTGTTTATTGATGTGCGCGCGTGTGTGTATGTATTTATTTACTGAATTTTTTTACATCGCAGCAACATTTGTCTTACAGAAATGGCCTTCACAAATGTAAAGAAATAATGCTTTCATTATCATTAATATTGTATTATTGACGTCGACTGTTCAATGATGATCTCAAATTGTATTTTCTGTTATTGTACACCCTTAAACATTGTTTTGTTTTGTTATTCTTCTGTTATTCTATAGAAGTTTTTGAATAGGTTACAGGTAAAAAGTCGCGTTAACGAAGTTGAAAGCGAACTGCGCCGATAATGCCGTGAGCAAGGTTCGACGACTGGGTTTGGCGTCTGCGAAAGTAAGGACAAGATTCGGCACTTATTCTTCCATGCATTATGTCTTTTAAAACAAAAACAAAAAAACTCAACTACCGCCATTTGTATCTTGCGGTGTAGGACAGGGGGGGGGGGGGGGGGGAGGGGGTCTTGATCCTGAGGAATTAAGGCCACCTGGCTAGTGCAGTCGCTACGAACTGTTCAGGTTAGGGTTGTCTTTTTGCTTTGGACAGAAAATAATTAACACCTTACCGAGGATTCGAACCTGGGTCTCCGTGCATTCAGGAGTACAAAATGTGACTGCGCCATCACAATACTGACCAGTAGCAATAAACTGCATTGGTGACAATTTATTATTTATTTATTGTTTAATGAAAACCTAACGAATTGTGTTTATCACTAATAAAAAGCTGCCAACTCCTGTGAGAAAGTGTGCCGAAGTGTTGTATTGAATATATACTAGTGTAAGTGTGATCAACATGGACAATACGCAGACAAGGTGAGAAACATCTGAATGTTGTTTCTGGACAAAATTCAAAGAATACAGAGGACGGACACACACAAAAATGAGAAAATTCTACCAGAAACAAATGAAAATCGTAAAATGTATTAGAAAAATTAGACAAGGAATGTCAAGATTTTTTGGGCAGTTTATGATAAGAAATTAATTTCAAAACTTAGTGACAACTGGCATAATTGATGGGAAATCAGCAAAAGGAAGACAGAGAGGTAAATATACGGATGTCTTGGCCAGGTGGCATAATCTGGGACAAGAAAACAGCCCTGATTCAAGACTCGTAATCCTGTGAGATGGCGAAACATGACCGCTCACGCTTATTGTCATGGAACATGGTGATAACCCTTAAAGAAAGTACAGAAAGGTACCTTTGCTTTTCAAGAAAGTAAGAATCACGTCACCTGTTTTGTTCCGAATTACATTTGGTGCTTATAAAACTTTGACTATTTTGTTTTTACACATTAATGAAAAACATTTGCAATAATATATAACCAGTCGTTTATTATGTATCAACTGTCTACGTTTGTTTTCTTATCTTGACAATAAGTGCAATGTATATGCATATTACTGATTAAATTATTATTCGGTTCCTTAATTATTGTGTTATTAACTAAGCATGTATGTATTGTTTTCCACTCATAGAGGTAGAAGAAAGACGCAGGAATTGATTGATTGATTGATTGATTGATTGATTTAGGAACCGACATCACAGCATTCGGGGCATTCCCATAAGCGCTCCGTCCCCATCCTTAACCGCCAGCGAAGAGTTCCAACACTAATAGTTCCAGACGCAGGAATTAGAGGACGCAATAGACAACATAAACATTGAAAGCTGTTGTGACCGATATTCGTTAACTTTCACATGTAGATACACCATTATTCTCAGTACACAGACATATCAGTTGGGGAACCAGCTGAGGCCACTGTTCATAAATAAATTCACATACACTGTTTAGCACTCATACGAGGGGTGTTCAAGTGACACTGTTTTGCATATCCTTTACAGGACATCGCTGTCAACATCAGCATATTTCAGCTGATTGTGGTTTTCTTGGCGTTCAGTAGTTTGCCATTGCTTTCTGAGCGACCGGCTCCATACTCTCATAAGTCACTGGCGCGACTCGAACCGCTTCCAATTCTCGTGCGTTCACGTCAACCACGAGAGTATTCGGGGTTGCGGAGAAAGCTGCTAACGCCTCGACCAGGAAGACCGGCGTGTTCAAGTGACAACCTTAAATTTTTTTGGGGTGAATATATTCTGAAAAAGTAAAGAACAAATGCATGATTTTTCGTTGTAGTCACAACTGCGACCAATGCAAGTCCTCCAGCGCCCATAAAGTGCTTGGATTCCTGTAGAAAAAATACTCTGTGGTTACTACTCGGTGTGGCTGACCAGGTCGTGAACAGTCTGTCACAGAAGTCACGCCGTTTTGAAACTTCCTATTCCACTCATAGCTAGCTGGACTGACATGCTGGACCTTCATTCGCCGATTAATTTGCGTGTGGATTAGCTTTCTCTATTACCAGTATCTGCAATAATTTTCTCCTTTGTCTTTATTCCACTTCTGATGTTTGCAGATGTATTGTGTATTGTGTATTGTATTATGTATGATGTATTGCAGATAAGTCACACACCGAGCGTGTGAGGCGTAAGATGGTGCATGATGGTGGAAATGACCAAGTGTTCACATGCACCCACTGTGAATGGACATTTACAGCGCGAATTGGCCTTATCAATCACATTCGCTACCGCCATAGGTAAACGTTATTATGCCTTTTTAAAGCACAAACTATCCTCTGTCAAGACGGCAAGGTGCCAATAATGATGACGATTACCAGTATCCCTCGCAATCACACGAACCCAGTCCAACTTCTGAGGTACTTATAATGTACATCCCCAAGTCAAGGACAAGAAGTCAACACATCAGTCCAACCGACCAGTGAAGGGGTTGAACGCGCTACCTCAGTATCAGCACGCCGCAAGTTTAAGGACGAGTGCAATCATAGAAAGCTTCATTTGACTGTTTATGATTTACTGCTCAATGTTACTGTCAGCAGTTTGATGTTAAATAGACAAAACAAATTCATGTTTGGTATGGCTGTAATTTTCAATAGATTCTTTTATTTTACAATAGCTTTACCATAGCAACGTCTGTTTTTGAAAATATTTTAGCTTCTAATAGTGCTAATTAATACCAAAACTTATTAATGCATATCCAACGCTAGTTGCATCTGTTGTTGGGGAGATTTTCCAGCAGATTTCCTGATGATTACATTGGAGGCCGAAAAGAAGCTGTAATTTGAAAAGAGTGCGAAAGTTAATTACTGCAGAGACATTAATTAAAATAGTGCATAAATCATCTTGTTGTTGTTGTTGTTGTTGTTGTTGTTGTTGTTGTTCTTCTTCTTCTTCTTCTTCTTCTTCTTCTTCTTCTTCTTCTTCTTCTTCTTCTTCTTCTTCTTCTTCTTCTTCTTCTTCTTCTTCTTCTTCTTCTTCTTCTTCTTCTTCTTCTTCTTCTTCTTCTTAGTATTATCTTTATTATTCTCCCCCTCCTACTGCTTCTTTTTAATATTATCATTATTCTCCTCCTCCTCCTCCTTCTTTCCTCTATTGATGGGAGTGCACCACACCTACTTACACACCTCAGAGGTCAATGTCTTCATCTTCAGCATGCATTTGTGTAAGACTTTCTACCTCTAGACAGACTCCATCCAAGATAACGGGCTCTATCTATCCGTGAGTAGGTTCTATTTTCCTCACAATTCTGATTACCAATTGCCATGGGATTTTTATCGTGCACAACATGCACAAGCGACCTTCTGTTTTCGTCCTTAATCGAAAAGTATAGGTATCAGATCTCACTACCAAATATGTGATAACATTACCCAATATGTGATATTATTAGAGACCAATGGTTCTTGGAAAAATTACCAGCTCCATGTAGAATCCGGTAACATCTCACCGAAGGCAGAAACCGTAACTTCTCAGCCAGGACTCTCAGTGTGGGCCGGTGTATGCCTGTATACTTCACATCGTCATAGGTTTCCAGTAGGGTGTCCTGTCCAGATCTTCTCACACATAAGTCTTTAGAAATGTCTCCTCAAATTAATATCCTGTGTTGGTAAAAACGTGATCACCCACTATTTGTGGCTAACTCAGTCTCAGGATTAATAATTTGAGCCAGTGATGGGACCTAATATAACTTCTCTTTGAGGTTGAACAAGGTAGAGTTAATGGTATAATCTTCATCAAAAGCTAAATATAGGTCAAGGGCCAAAAGGGCTCTGGCTCGCCAGGTGAAAGGGACTTCCCTTGGTAAGATTTTCCTGTTCTAGTGACAGGCCTAGCAAGCCGGTAGGGCATTTTCTTACTGCTCGAAGAAAAAGAGATGCAGCTGTACAGGACAGAATTACGAAACAATATAAGGACATTGCGGCGACTAACCTTCATCAGCAAACAAATACATAGACAAAACTCAACATATAATCACGGAGAAGACCCTCTGGTGATTACATTAAGGCATCAGGGCGGAATGAGAAGAATAAAAAGATGAAAAAAAAATGAGAGCAATGAAGATTCTTCATTCAAATTTATTCTTCTCATTCCGTCCTTATGCCTTAATGTAGTCACCCGAGGGTCTTCTCAGTGAGTATATGTTGGGTTTTGTGTATGTATTTGTTTGCTGATGAAGGCTAGTTGCCGCAACGTCCTTGTATTGTTTCGTAATTATGTTATGCAAAGCTATATTACTTTGTGTTATTTTATAGTTTACATTTCCACAGCTTTACTGCAGTTCCTCTAATTATATTCAAAGAAAGATAGAGAAGCATAATCGGATTCACTCAATGTATCAAGAAGAGATAAAATCAGAAATCATGAAATCAGGACTAAAGTGAGAATTATCGTAGCGCTAGACTACATTAGAAAACAACAAGTGAAATAGTTCATTTGGCTACCAACTAACAGTATATCACAACAAACAATGATGTACAAACCAAATGGAACCAGACGAAGAATCAGTTAAAAACCAGTCTTCTTCATTAGTGAGTTATTGTTGGGTAGAACTATTTGTTCTGTTTTCCCGTCGGTGAATATTTAATATTCGTATGTCATAAAGCTGTCATCTACTGTCCATAGTAAGTACCTGGCGGAGTATGGCAGGGGGGTCTTGAGCCCTGTGGAATTAAGGCCGCCTGGCTAGTGCAGTCGCCGCGAACTGTGCTGGTTACGGTTTTCATTTTGTCAATACTGTTATGTGACACGTATAAATCAAAGCCGCGTATGTGCGTAACAGCTGATACTATTAACATATAGGGTACACACCCGTTCGTTGCCACAAGGGATACAGGTTTTGCTAGTCACTTTAGTAACAATTTCTAAATTGCTTTTTAATTATATAACCTGCATAGTTGGATACCTCTTGAAAAAACATATCAAACGGTACCTTATTCAAATCTGTAGGTCATTTCTAAGCCGAGATATTAATGTGTGTGTGTGTCAGTATATCATTTAATATAAACAAATCGAAAAAAAAAAAAAAAACGATTTTTACCCTTTCACAAAATGTGACCTACCTACACATACACACAACTGTTGGTTACACTGACGCAAGGGAGATTAACACTGTCGTATCTAACTCAAGGGTAGATAACTACTGCCAGTTTATATATATACACACATGCACACACAGATATATACATCGCCACGTCATGCTGTGATGACGTCAGACCGCAGGCGCTATTTCAAGCGCAGTTGTCAACGCAAGGCCACGAGGGTGAGATCCATTTTAATAAGAGAATTCGCCTTATAAAGTTACCCAAAAATAATCGACCCGAACGTGTAGATTGATGAAAACTTACTCATAAATACTAGAATAGATGTTGAATGCAAACATGCATTCATTGGCACGCAAATCGCTGTGAATAATCCATAAAAATAATAAAAAGTCATCTCTTGAGTATGAGAAGGAAGCTGCTATTTCCCGCCATTGAAATATGACATTAACAGCATGAGACCTTCACTTTAGATTGGGATACCCCCCCCCCCCCTTTCCCGACTTTTGCAGTCTAAAATGATACAATTTATGTAAAAATGGATGCTAAATCTAAAAATACATACTAGAACAAGCAAAGACATCTGCATAAAACGTCACTCTGTATGTTTTTGTAGGAATCAAATTTCAGAAACACGAGATGTACACATATAAACGAAGGTGGGGAAAACCTTTTTAAGGTAATCGGTCCCTTTTTTAACACGATCTTGAAATAATCGGGGAATTTAACATCATGAGTACTCTACACCTGGTTAAATCGGAGACACAAAAACAAGAAAACGAAAGTCACTGCAAAATAAATCTCCGATAACATTCGACACCCTAAAGTGTAGTGCCTAGGTTTTTCTTCATAACTCCCACAGCAGGAGCCTGTTGGGGGTATGTAATGTAGACAGACAGACAGATAGACACACAGACATATATAGACAGATAGACAAACGGACAGGCAGTTATTCAGACAGACGGACGGACGGACGGACGGGCGGGCGGGCGGGCGGGCGGGCGGACGGACGGACGGACGGACGGACGGACAGACAGACAGACAGACAGACAGACAGACAGACAGACAGACAGACAGACGGACGGTTAGACGGGCAGACAGACAGACAGACAGGCAGGCAGGCAGGCAGGCAGTCAGTCAGGCAGACGGACGGACGGACGGACGGACGGACGGACAGACAGACAGACAGACAGACAGTATATAAAACAAGACCATACTGACAGACAAATGAACAAAACGACACACGAGCGACGAGGACAGACAAAGAATGAGGTCATATGATCATGTGACAAAATTGTTTTAAAAATCTGCTCCATTGCGTGATAAGAACAACAGATTATAATTTGTGTTATCGGCTTTAGCCAACAGATTGCATTGCCCTTCCTAACAACACTTACGGTGATTCTCAAGTTATCGAACAAAAGTCCCATCGTATACCATTTAGCGGCTTTTCCCAATGCAGACATCCCAGAAACTAATACCTTCACATTTCCTACGTCTACGTTCTCGGCCACCTGTAAAGAAGAAATACATGTTTACTTAGATCAGTGAAAGGGTTACAGTGTGGAGGATATAAAGGTGGTCTTCATTTATTCGGGTTTTGGGTTTGACCGCATCTGGTGCGTTTATTCTCCGCACAATTGCAAGCCGCCTTCCAAGAACATATCACACACACACACACATATATATACACACACACACACACACACACACACACACACACACACACACACACACTATATATATATATATATATATATATATATATATATATATATATATATATATATATATTGCGGTGACTTTCGTTTTCTTGTTTTTGTGTCTCCGATTTAACCAGATGGCGGCCTCTACAATGCTCAGAGATTGAAGGCTAAGACCAAAATTAGGAGGGTACTGATCAGAGAGTTGCTTTTTGCAGATGATGCTGCAGTTACGACCCACTCTGAGGAAGAATTGCAATGTCTACTATCTGCATTCTCCAATGCTTGTTCTGAATTTGGTTTAACAATTAGCAAAAAGAAGACACAGATTATGTCACAAGGTGCACATGGGGTACCATCAATCTTTATTGACGACGCCGAACTAGAGATAGTAGACCATTTTACATATCTAGGATCAGTGGTAAATAGCAAATTATCCCTAGATCAGGAAATCAACATCCGGATTGGTAAGGCAGCAACAACAATGAACTGGTTAAGAAAAAGAGTCTGGGAGAACAGGAAGCTTACTGCCAAAACATGATGGTAGAATACCAAAGGATATCTTTTTTGGTGAATTACAGATGGGTAAGAGATCTCAGGGTCGGCCTCTACTACGATACAAAGATGTGTGTAAGCGGGACATGATTGATACAGGCATTGATAATGCACATTGGGAGCAAGTCGCCGCTGAACGTGTTGCATGGAGGGCAAATATCAGAAATGGAATAAAGTCAAAGGAGAAAATTATTGCAGAAAAGTCACACACCAAGCGTTTGAGACGTAAGATGGTGCATGATGGTGGAAATGACCACGTGTTCACATGCACCCACTGTGAACGGACATTTACAGCGCAAATTGGCCTTATCAGTCACACTCGCTACCGCCATAGTTAAAAGTTATTATGCCTTTTTAAAGCACAAACTATCGTCTGTCAAGACGGCAAGGTGCCAATGGTTATATATATATATATATATATATATATATATATATATATATATATATATATATATATATATATATATATATACACACACACTAACACACATATACACACATACACATTCTCACACACATACACATACTCACAGATATACACACATACAAACATACACACATACATACACTATACACATACATACACATACACACATATACACACTAACCTCACATACACGCATACACACATGCACACATACATACACACATACATACACTTACACACATGTGTACACATACACACATACACACATATACACATATATACACATATATACACATGCACACATACACACATAAAAACACATGTACACATACACTTACACACACTTATACATACACACATATACATATATACATACATACAAACATATACACACACAAATGTACACACTCATACACATACATACACACACAGACTTCCACATACAATCATACACCTAAACACACACACACACACACACACACACACACACACACACACACACACACACCTGTAACATTACAGATTTACAATGAATTTCAGGCTTAAGATGACAGTAAAGAAAAAACTATGGATAACAATGTAGTTAAGGCTGAATGTGACAGTGCAGATAAGACTAAAGATGACAATAACGATAACACTGATGATGAGAATAAAGATAAGACAGAAGATGACAATGAAGATAAGACTGGAGATAATAAAGATAAAAATTGAGATGACAATAAAGATAAAACTTAAGATGACAATAAAGGTAAGTCTGAAAATGACAATGAAGATAAGAGGGATGATGACAATAAACATAAAACTGAAGACTACAATAAAGATAAAACTGAAGATGAAATAAAGATAAGACTGGGAACGACAATTCAACATATCCAAGGTGCAAAGAATGCATATCAAGATGAAAACTGACAGGCCATAATAAAAGCGAGACAGGACAAGGCGCTTGAAATAATAATCATATTTACCTTGAGCTGTCCCAAATGAGTCTTGGTACGATATGAAATCAATACCTACATTAAGAAAACAAAAATGAACGGTTATTTATTTTATTTAAAAGAAAATTCTTTTAAAGCAGTTTCTTCCTACGGGTTTGTGATGTGGTAGCACCATTGCATTTTGTAAGCCTGGGGGGCAAGGGATAGGTAGACTATCTTTCCCTCATTTTCATAAGTAACTAGCTGACCCGCCCGGTTTCGCCCAGTCCCTGGTGGGGAGCATCTCATTTAATTCACATAAGTAGTCATATAAGCTCCCGTTCCCGTTCCCGACTATCTATCTGTCTGTCTGTCTGCCTGTCTATCTGTCTGTCTATCTGTCTGTCTGCCTGTCTATCTGTCTGTCTATCTGTCTGACCCGGCCCGGCTTCGCCCAGACCCTGATGGGAAGCATCTCATTTAATTCATATAAGTAGTCATATAAGTTCCCGTTCCCGACTATCTGTCTGTCTGTCTGTCTGTCTGTCTGTCTGTCTGTCTGTCTGTCTGTCTGTCTGACCCGGCCCGGCTTCGCCCAGTCCCTGGTGGGGAGCATCTAATTTAATTCATATAAGTAGTCATATAAGCTCCCGTTCCCGTTCCCGACTATCTACTGTCTGTCTGTCTGTCTGTCTGTCTGTCTGTCTGTCTGTCTGTCTGTCTGTCTGTCTGTTATTAGAAAGAGCACTTGAAAGATCTTTACATCTTCCCCCAACAATTAACTGGGTAAATGGAGCGTCTGATTTAATTCATATTCGGCCCCTGCTCCCGTTCCCGTTCGCAAAAAAGACGACCCGGCCGGCTTCGCCATGTCCCTGGTGGGGAGCATATCATTAATTCATATTCTGCGGAGGAGGAGGAGGAGGGAGCAGGAGGGAGGAGAGGAGACAGGAGGAGGAGGGAGTAGTAGGAGGGAGGAGGAGGGATTAGGAGGAGGTAGGAGGGGGAGGGAGGAAGAGGAGGGAGGAGGAGGTAGGAGGAGGAAGAGGGAGGAGGAGGGAGGAGGAAGGAGGACGAGGGAGGAGGACGAGGGAGGAGGAGGGAGGAGGAGAAGGAGGAGGAGAAGGGGAGGAGGAGGGAGGAGGAGGAAGAGGGAGGAGGAGGAGAGAGGAGGAGGAGGGAGGAGAAGGGGAGGAGGAAGAGGGAGGAGGAGCGAGGAGGAAGAGGGAGGAGGGGGGAGGGGGAGGAGGAAGAGGGAGGAGGAGAGAGGAGGAGGGAGAAGGAGGAAAAGCAGGAGGAGGAGGAGGGAGGAGGAAGAGGGAGGAGGAAGAGGGAGGAGGAAGAGGGAGGAGGAAGAGGGAGGAGGAAAGAGAAGGAGGGAGGAGGAGGGAGAAGGAGAGAGGAGGAGGAGGGATGAGGAAGGAGGAGGGAGGAGGAGAGGGGAGGAGGGGAGGAGGAGGGAGAGGCAGAGGGAGGGAGGATGGAGTAGGAGGGAGGAGAAGAGGAAGAAGGAGGACGGAGAAGGAGGAGAAGGAGGGGGAGAAGGAGGGAGGGGGAGGAGGAGGGAGGAAGAGGAAGGAGGAGGACGGAGGAGGAGGAAGGAGGAGAAGGGAGGAGGGAGGGAGGTAGAGGGAGGAGAGGAGGGAGGAGGAGGAGGAGGAGGGAGGAGGAGGAGGGAGGAGGAGGTGGAGAGGAGGAGGAGGAGGGTGGAGGAGGGAGGAGTAGGAGGGATGAGTAGGAGGGAGGAGTAGGAGGGAGGAGTAGGAGGGAGGAGTAGGAGGGAGGAGGAGGGATTAGGAGGAGGGAGGAGAAGGAGGAGGAGGGGGTGAGGGAGGAGGAGAAGGAGGAGGTGAGGAGGAGGGGGAGGAGAGAGAGGAGGCGGAGGGAGGATTAGGAGGAGAATGGAGGGAGGAGGAGGGAGGAGGAGAGCGAGCAGGAGAGAGGAGGGGGAGGAGGTAGGAGGAGGGAGGAACAGAGAGGAGGAAGAGGGAGGAAGGAGGGAAGGGAGGAGGAGGAAGAGGGTGGGGAGGAGGAGGAGGGGGTGGAGGGGAGAGAGTGTAGGAGGAGGATTTAAACAACATATGCCTGTAGATAACTGCAGCGAAAAAGGTTCACCTATTTGAGAAATATGCAACAATTATAACATATATAGCATTCTATTAGAAGTTAATGTCCCCTTGCTATTTTACATTATAATGTAAATTAAATATTAAATAATAATAATAAGAAAATATGTTTGTACACTAAAAAAAAAACTATGACAGTTGGCAGCACGGGAATGATTCGAAGACGTAGAAAATTTCATCTCAATCGGATGGACCGTTCGCGAACGCATCAAGGACACACATACAGACAGACGGACGGAGATTCTCTTTGATATATATAGAAGAACGTGGTCGCCCATATAGAGAACGCCACGCATGCGCAGACGCCCACATAGACAACGCCACGCAAAAAAAAAAAAAAAACCAGCGGATTTTTAAAATACGGTGGCTCGTAGGTCGACCCAGCCTTAAATGGCGTCCCAAAACTGTCTTGAGAAGCTAAGGCGGGCGGTGTGATACCGACCACGTGACCCACTGAATGCAGATTGAGCTATAATATAAAAGTGGGTCTGGCATTATATACTCGAAGCGCCTTACAGAGTGTACTAGGGTAGTTTTATTTAATGTTCTTTGTTTACTAGGGGCTGACTAATCTGTTTTACCAGGACTGACTAATCTGTTTTACCAGGGACTGACTAATCTGTTTTACTAGGGACTAACTAATCTGTTTTACTAGGGATTGACGAATAATTTACTAGGGTCTGACTAATCTGTTTTACTAGGGGCTGACTAATCTGTTTTACAAGGGACTGATTAATGTTTTACTAGGGATTGACTAATGTTTTAGCAAGGATTGACTAATGTTTTACTCGGGATTGTTTAATATTTTACTAGGGATTAATTAATATGATTTACTAAGCACTGACTATTCTGTTTTACTAAGGAATGACTAATATGTTTTACAGGGGACTGACTAATCTCTTTTACTGGGGACTGATTAATGTTTTATTATGAATTAGCTAATATTTTACTAGGGACTGATTAATCTGTTCTACTAGGAAATGACTACTATGTTTTATTGGGGGATGCCTATTCTGTTTGACTGAGTACTTACTAATCTGTTTCACTAGGTACTGACTAATCTGTTTTAATCAGGAACGACTAATCTGTTTTACTAGGCACTGACTAATCTATTTTACTTGGGACTGACTTATCTGCTTTAATAGGGATTGGTTAATCGGTTTTAGTAGGTACGCACTAAAATGCTTTACGTGAGATTGACTTTTCTATTTTAATAGGGCCTGGCTGATGTGTTTTATTAGTGACCGACTAATCTGCAGAAGATCATGAAGTTGATGGGACATCAACTGACTTACTTTTCAATTTTCTTGTAGTTATTGTTGCTGTTATTGTTGCTGTTATTGTTGCTGTTATTGTTGCTGTTATTGCTGCTGTTATTGATACTGTTATTGTTGCTGTTATTGCTGCTGTTATTGCTGCTGTTATTGGTGCTGTTATTGGTGCTGTTATTGTTGCTGTTATTGTTGATGTTATTGTTGATGTTATTGTTGCTGTTATTGTTGATGTTATTGTTGATGTTATTGTTGCTGTTATTGTTGATGTTATTGTTGATGTTATTGTTGCTGTTATTGTTGCTGTTATTGTTGCTGTTATTGGTGCTGTTATTGTTGATGTTATTGTTGCTGTTATTGTTGCTGTTATTGTTGCTGTTATTGTTGCTGTTATTGTTGCTGTTATTGTTGCTGTTATTGTTGCTGTTATTGTTGCTGTTATTGCTGCTGTTTATTGCTGCTGTTATTGGTGCTGTATATATATATATACGCACGAGTGTGTGTGTGTGTTTGTGTGTGTGTGTGTGTGTGTGTGTGTGTGTGTGTGTTTTCATGTTCATGTTGTGTGTCCATCAAGAATGATGATGACCATTCATTTCATCCAGTGGGGGTGAAAGTATGGAGCCGTGAGTTCTAAGATGCTGGTGAGGCCTATTTTGGCTCGAAATGTTCTTTGACAATGTGTGTAAAGAATGCTTGACGTTCCAGGA
>OY992884.1:97229689-97249689 GCA_963921405.1 Cepaea hortensis | reverse complement strand
TGGATAACTGCAGCTATTCTACAGTTAATGCATGCTTACCAAGCTCCGATCCTCGGGAAAAAGAGCCCTTTTATTAGCCCAAGACATGGGACAACGGATACTCATACAAACCTCAGTCCTGTATGACATCAACTGATTTTGGACAACAGAATGTCTTCATCCGACATACAGGACTTCACGCTGGAGTTCACAGCCAGCGAATGCAAGCAAGCAAGCAGCAACCAGCCCAAAATCAATCGGAGTTTTAAGCAGTGGCGTGAAGTGGTAACATCCGTGGGTCCAACTCTCCCTTTATAGCTGAACGCCTCTAGGTCGTGAGTGTGACATGGCGGTAGTAACAAATATTAAAGGGTTAAGTAGGTAGGCAACCTATGACAGGTCTAGCAAACCAGTAGGGAATTTATTTGACCCTAGAAAAATACGGCTCACGAATCATGGAGAAAATTGGAGAAAAGGCGCTAATCAAAGGCGCTGGAACTTCAATTACCCCTCCCCACGACGCTTAAAGGCATACGCTGAAGACACAAGAAAGAAAGCACTTACCGTTGGACACTTCACCGCCATTGGATAGCTCAGGAACCTTCTGAACGTCTGCATCGGTATCTGCAAAATTGTTGTATTGTGATGTTACAACCAGTAAGTGTGGTCATACAACATTGTTGTAGTGTGATGTTACAACCAGTAAGTGTGGTTATACAAAATTGTTGTATTGTGATGTTACAACCAGTAAGTGATGTTATATAAAATCCAGAGTAAACAGGAAACGATGGCGGTAGCGCTTGATCTCGAGGATGCGTACAATAGAGTTCGTTATGATATTTTGATGACCGCACTGAAGGAGAAGGGGGTCAATCCCTGGTTGGTGAACTGGATAGCAGCCGTCCTGCACACTCGTCGGGTTGCTCTCCGTTTGGGCGCATGGACCTCAGAGCCACATATGTTAACCCCGGGACTGCCACAGGGATCTGCAGTCTCACCGGTGCTTTGTAATGTGTATACGAGCAAGATTGCAAACCTAGAAGCACCAGGGGTTGGAAGAATACTAACATTTGCAGATGATATTCTTGCATATAGGCAGGGTAGAGATAGGGAGCAAACAGCCCAGGAGTTACAGGTGACAGTAGATAAAGTGATTGACTGGTGCACAGAAATGAGTGCTGTCATCTACACGGAAAAGGCGGCTGTTTTGTGGCGCTCTCTGGAAAACAGGATTGTAAGAGCTGATGTCCCAAGCCTCGCGATAGATGGTAGAAATGTCAGCAGAGAGAACAAGCTGAAGTATCTGGGGATCACATTTGACAGGAGCCTATCCTTCAAGGACCATGTGGAGACGGTCGTGACAAGATCTCAAAAGGGACTCAATGCACTTAAAACTATGGCTGCAATGGACATAGAGCAGAGAATGCTTTTCACACTATACCAGCACTTGATCCTCTCAGTAATTGATTATGGATTAGGTCTGCTCACTGTCTCAGAGAGTCAGCTGGTGAAGTTAGAGCGCATACAGAACGAAGCTATGCGGGTCATTCTGGGATGCACTAGAGACACCCCAGTAGTGTGTATGCGTTACATCCTTGGTCTGCCGACTGTTGCTGGTAGGCTCAAGGTGATGCAGGCGAAGGCATACCTCAGAGTAGCTGCAGACACAGACCACCCACTGCATGAGGCGCTGGACGCAGTTAAGGGTCAGCGACTGATAAGAGGGAAATCATGGATGGCTCAGGCGGAGGATACGATCAGACAGGTGTGCCCCCTGGAGAAGATTGGGCGTGGAGAGGAGTGGGTCAGAGTGCCAGCGGAGCAGTCAGACTTGTGCAGAGTTATAATCACATTAAGCCGGGAGTGCAGGGAGTGGCCAGCAGGGGCCACGGAAGTGGAAATCCAGCAACTAATTCAGGACAATGCTCACTCGAGTAGTATGATTATCTACACAGATAGTTCGGTGTCAAGAGGTGAGAGAAGTGGCTGGGGGTTCATAGCCAAAGCTAATGGTCGATGTTTGGGGCAGGAGAGCCTGGCATATGATACCACAACATCCAGCTTAAGAATGGAAGTGGAGGCAGTCACTGCGGCTCTCCGCTGGATGGAGAATACGACACACACACACATCGTGATTGTAACTGACTCAGAAAGCATGCTGACGAGGGTGAGGACGGGCAGACTTCGTGCGGAGTGGCATGCTTCGCTTCGGAGGTCACGGGTGACAAGCATCGCCTGGATCTTTTCTCCGGGGCATGCCGGTGTGCTGAGAAATGAACAGGCGGACAGATTGGCTGGCTCTGCAGAACTTGGTGGAGTATTGATACATGACAAGGCAGACGTGGTTTCGGCATTGTGGGAGCACGTGCACATCTCGGAGGAGCAAATGGATTACCATGGTCTGGCAAGAATGAGACAACGAGGAGTGACGAAGGGATCTGGCCGACGCTCAACGCTCAGAGGAAAGGCGAGACGGACTTATAATCAGATTGCTACTGGTACTATTAGTGTTGGAACTCTTCGCTGGCTGCTGAGGATGGGGACGGAGCACTTATGGGAATGCCCCGAATGCTGTGATGTCGATTCCTAAATCAATCATATAAAATCGTTTTACCGGTTTTTGCCTTATGCAGGAATGTGTGGCTGCTGCTCTTCTAGTGACTGCCGCTTCCATCCACGATGAACTGTATTTTCGTGGAGGACTTTTGTGTTGGCATTCTGGCGACGGCATTATGTACAGTGAAATGCTTTTACTATCTGTCCGCGGTTGTTTGTGGCGAGAACTGCATGTTCGGAAAAATGGAGCAAGGTTGCCACTTTTCTTTGACAGACAACATCTAGAAACGGAACAAACAACATCTAGGAATATCTAGACGTTGTAGATGAAAATCTAGAAAAACATCTGAATAGCAAAATGACTGCCGCTTCCATCAAAGATGAACTGTATGTCTCGTGGAGGACTTCGCTGTTGACTTTCTGGCGGCTGCATTATGCAAAGGGAAATGCTTTTGCTATCTGTCCGCGGTTGTTTGTGGCGTGAACTGCATGTTCGGGAAAAATGGTGTAGCTGGCTTTGTCGCAAAACGGACTGGTTTTGCCTTGTGCAGTAATGTGTGGCTGCTGGTTTTCTAGAAACTGCCGCTTCCATCGAAGATGAACTGTACTTTTAGTGGAGGACTTTTGTGTTGAAATTCTGGCGGCGGAATTATGCACAGTGTACATGTGCGGGCTGTTCGCTGTCGAGACTCCTGCCTTTTCCACGTTTCACATGGGGAAGTGAGGAGCATTTTGTATGATATTCACTGGCACAGGAACGGAGCATAATGGGGACGACCCGTTGCTGTGAAGTTGGAACCGCGACTAACTAACTATAAAAAAACTATTGTATTGCGATGTTACAACCAGTAAGTGAGATTACACAAAATGTGTATTATGATGTTACAACCAGTAAATGAGGTTACACAAAATAGTAGTATTATGATGTTACAACCAGTAAGTGATGTTACACAAAATGTAGTATTATGATGTTACAACCATTAAGTGAGGTTTCACAAAATAGTAGTATTCTGATGTTACAACCAGTAAGTGAGGTTACACAAAATAGTAGTATTATGGTGTTACAACCAGGAAGCGAAGTTATATAAAATTGTTGTATAATGATATTATATTCAGTAAATGAGAGGTGAGTGGCTAAGATATACCATCAACATCAATATCATCAAGTGCCTATTCGATTGGTGTGGGCGATCATGCACATCTTGCGATCTACAACGCCATGTATGAATTCGTGTGCTGTAACCAGTTGGGAATCTCCGTGGCGTAGTGGTTACATCACGTTCCTCGCGTTCCGAAGAGTGTGGGTTCGATTCCGGGCCAATACTTTCGGTTCACGAGTGCAATTTTCTCGGATACTCCTGAGGGTTGTTGCTGGAGCTATGGAGTTCGTTCTTTGTGCGACGCTTTTTGCAGGCTGCCTGGCGGAAAGGGACCGAGCCAAACTGGATAACACCCGGTGTAATGAAGTCGATTCTCTTGCAAAGACAAAAGGGATTATTGACTAACTAAGACACAATTAAAGATGTATATACAAAAAGGTACTATAAACAACTATAGAAAGCAAAACGATGGAAGCAACATACAGCAGGCGCAGAAAATAAACGGCGAGATCAACGAGAAGAAAGACACAGAAAAATGAAGGAAGCCACAATTAAACAGCAACATGGCAATTTAGCCATGTGAAAGTGTTGATTGGCACCGCAGACAGGCAGATCACATACTCCAAGACTGCCCGAAATACGACATATCTAGGCAAACCTTCTGGCCTAGAGAAAGGACTGTGGAAGACTATGGACCATTGAGTGAACTAAAAAAAAATGACTGTTAAATTCAAAGAAGAGACATCATTGCAGTTACAGACACATGAAAAAAAAACAACAACGAAAGAATAAGTAGATAGCAACAGAAATCCAACCAAGATAGCAACAAGCAGAGATGCACATAAACTAAAATAAAAGAAGCAACAATTAGATAGCCACATAATGCCAACTAAGATAGTAACAAGCGGAGATGTTTGTAAACTAAAACAACTAAAACCAGCAAGCAGAGAGGCGCAGACAGCCAACGAAGAATGCAGCAGGCAGCAACATTCCGAAACGAAACGGACATACAGATAAAATATAACAGTATATTATAAAATATCGGAATGGCAACAATTCAACAAAGCCAAATTCACTTTTCTTAACAAATATTTAATTTTTTGCTTTCGTAGCGTCTAACCGGCCTACAGTTTGCCATCTGTCCTGCACTTACCGTCAAGCAAGTCTGAAGCAAGTTGTACTATCTTTTCAAGATTGGACTTGACCTCAGCTCCAGATTTTCCTGTTTGATGAATCAAGAATATGCATTGCTAGAAATCTGTAAGTTGTCCTTTTAAAATGTTTAGTTAACTCATGGCACTTACAACAAACAAACAAGGCCTGCTACTGTAAAAAAAAAAAAAAAAAACATTTTTGGTGATCATTTTATAAAAGATATTCGTTGATTCAACGTGATTCAACCAGATATTCAACCTATCGACTGTGTCCTTCTGGTCATTAGCTTCTCGTGGTTATCTGACTTGTACTCACTTCATGATTCGCGAGGTCATGAAAGAGGTCACGCTCAATAGGGCATTTTTAACAATAACTCGTGACAGGTTCATGATAATCCCGTGAACTTACTGAACACAAAACTCTCTGACAATATTATTGAATGCCTGTTAAAATATTGACGCTTCTCGAATAAATTCAGTTGAAAATTAAATGCACAAGTATGGCTCATCTCACTACAGAACAACCACTCATCATCATTGGACGTTTATAGGCTGGACAGTCACAAAGTGTAGTAGTCAGAGAATTTAATTTGGTTAGAAGCACCATTAGTCGTCACGAAACTGGCTCAGTGGCAGAACGGCCGCGCAGTAGAAGACCCAGAATCACAACTGCTGCCGACGACCGCTTCATACGGCTGCGTCAACTTAGGAATCGATTTGCATCTGCATCCTCCAGTCCAGTCAATGCCAGGAGCTCGTCGAATTTCAGATCAAGAAGAGTTTACCGCAGAGTTCGTGAGCGCTACACTCAGAACAGCGTTGATGAGGCTCCTCCACATGTTGGTGGAGATGTACTGATGTGGGGGGAGGGGGCGCCACGGTGGGGGGGGGGGGGGGGGGGTCAACTTCACGGGAAGAAGAAACCTGGTGCAAATTGAAAGGCACCTGAATGCAATTGAATCTGCAAATAATGTTGCGTTTCTTTTTTGTTTTGTTTTTTGAACAGTATAGTAGATAGTCGGGTGATATTTCCATTAGAAAGTTCAACACATTTGTTGTTAATCTAGGCTGTTTATATTAGTTTTGTTTATTTTAACAGTATAGACCTAAGGGTATTTCTGTTAGGTTGATCAACATAAAAAATATGAACCTAATGATGTTGTTATAAAGGTTTGATCAACATAGAAATATGACCCTAAGGATGTGTCTATGATGTGTGTTCAACATGGAAACATTAACTAGGGATAGTTCATTTAGCTTTGCACTGTTTAGAAAAATGAACCTGTGGATGTTTCTATGAGGTGTGTTCAACACATAAATATTACACTAAGGATGTTACTATGAGGTTTGTTTAACACAGAAATATTAACATAAGGATGTGTCTATGAGGTGTATTCAACATAGACATATCAAACTAAGGATGTGTTTATAAGGTTTGTTTAACAAAAGAATATTAAAACAACATATTACCGTAGTTAATATAAACACGGAAGTCACAAAGAAAAGGTTGCACCATTTTTGGAGCGTCATGAGTGTCGTTGCTGGAGGAATGGAGTTCCTGCTCTCTGCGAGAGGCTGAGCTAGATGGGGAAAAGACTAAGTTCAATGAAGTTGATCGTGTTACCATTTGGGCTCAGTCAAAACTGCAATTTTCTCGAACTCTCGTGTTTTGTGCAACGTTTTCGGAGGGCCGTCCTGTGGAAAAAGACCGAGCCATACGGAATAAAACCCGGTGCAATGAAGTCGACCCTCTCGCCAGTAAATTATTTTCAGTAGTAAGAACGTATGGTACATCACCGACAAATAAAACTAAAGTAAATTTTTGAGAACACAAAACTGTAAATTTTCCCTCATGCAATCATTTCCCTGCTTGAGTTGTTTCTAAACAGACAATCTGAAAACGTCATAATACCTTCAGATAGATCTCCGAGGGTACTGATGACGTAATTAGCCAGCTCTACCGGTCCTTTACCCTTGTCACCACTTGTGTTTTTCACAGCTTCCCGGATCTGCCAAAACATTAACACTTAGGATTTGGTGTACTTCTAAATATGAACACTTTGTGTACTTCACACTATAAACACTTGGTGAATTTTACAATATAAACGTTTAGTGAACATCACAAGATAAACACTTAGTGAACTTGAAAATATAAACGCATAGTGTACTTGAAAGTATAAACATTTAGTATACTTCACAATATAAACACTTAGTGTACTTCACAATGTAAACATTGAGTGTACTTCACAATATTCATATTTAGTGTGCTTTACAATATAAACAGTTAGTGAACTTCACAATATAAATACTTAGTGTACTCCACAATGTAAACACTTAATGCACTTCATGATATAAACATTTAGTGAATATCCCAATATAAAGATTTAGTGAATGTCACAATATAAACATTTAGTGTACTCTCAGAATATAAACACTTAGTGTACTTCACCAATATAAACACTTAGCGTACTTTACATTATAAACACTTTGCATACTTCACAATATACACATTCAGTGTACTTCACGTGTGTTCGGGTACTCATGCACTATATAATCACCATAAGATTAGTCTGTCTGAAGTCTAGTGATGAAGTTGTCTGAACATATTATTCGACTATCTGCATATTTCAGCAGCTCACTAGACCTGCGTAAACCTTAGACCAGTGGTTCTCAACCTTTTTTTGGCCCATGCCCCCCTTCACCATATTTTCAGAACGTCACCCCCCTCCCTTTTTTCGTATTTCCTACCTAAAAATCCCCCCCCCCCTTTTTTTTTACACAGTCTACGTAATAATGGAAGCTAAATTTAATAGCACATACTAAAACAAGTCTAGACCTCCACATAAAACGTGATTTGTGGGTCTACTTACATTATAAATGAATTTTAGAAGGGTGAGACGTACGGAACCGTAAAGTATGAAGGAAAATACAATATCAAGTAATCAGTTCTTGTATTAACGCGATCTTGAAACAATCTTAATTCCCCCCTGGAAACCCTAAAATTCCCCCCTAGATGGGAATTCCCCACCGGTTGAGAACCACTGCCTTAGACAGTCCCAAACTCCTGCTGTTCTCCCAAGCACTACAGCTTCTTATTACACTCCGTGTCATGTGACGCTAGTCATCATGTCTGTCCACAATCATATGTCTCCTGTACTGCCATTAATTTCTTATACCGACGTTTCTTCATGCTATGATGATAGACTGTCCAGCAAATTCTCTCTTGGTCTCCTCCTGCCTCCTTTCCCCTGCAACCTTCTCGTTGTGACGACATACCGCAGCGTCCTCCTTCTCATGCCATGATGTCAAACTGTCCAGATCTTCTCTCTTAGTCTCCGCCTGCCTCTCTTCCCTCCAACCTTCCCTTTGTGACGATATACTCAAGCTTCCATCTTCTCATAACAAGCACAATTAATGTGGACTTTCTTCTTCTGATGCGAGTAAGCAGTTCTCTTTCTGAGTTGACACCTTTCAAGATATCTTCATTTCTCTTTCTGTATGCCCAGGTGTTCACATCATCATCATCATCATCATCATCATCATCATCATCATCATCATCATCATCATCATCATCATCATTATCATCATCATCATCATCATCATCATCATCATCATCATCATCACTATCACCATCAACACCACTATCATATATATTTATAAATATATATGCCGGCTCCCTGGCCGAGGAGTTAGCAGCTTTCTCCGCAATCCTGAATACTCTCGTGGTTGACGTGAGTGCACGAGAATTGGAAACGGTTCGAGTCGCACCAGTGACCTATGAGAGTATGGAGCCGGTCGCTCAGAAAGTTGTGGCGTGCTGATGAGCGTAATCTAGCCTAGGAATCAACATACAGCTGAAAGATGCTGGTGTTGACTGCATGACCGCAATATCCTGAAACAGGATGGAAATGCGGGAGAAAAAAAAAAAAAATATATATATATATATATATATATATATATATATATATATATATATATATATATATATATATATATATATATATATATATATATATATATATATATATATATAATACACTGTCAGAAAATGATAGCGGTAAGTCACTAGCTAACGGAAAGTTAGATGGATAAAAGCCAGCAAGATGTGTAACTCCACTGGTCCTACCCACAGCTGACGAGAGATGCACTAAATCAACAGCAACAGAAAAATAAACATCTGCAAAGAGAAGAAGACTAATATCGAAAACTGCAACTGACCTTAAATATAAACAAGACAACGACAGACGGTTAAACAAGGTCGAATTTATTTATTGTTGTTGCTGCTGTTATTAAGCGAACGAGCCAGTCTGTCGTCAAGTGTAGTGAGGACAGTTACACAATTCCGACATACAGAGTTAAAATCAGCCGTATATGATTTTGAAGCCATGCCCTGTGGTGATTTTCACAATGTCTTAGGAGTCGGCCGTTCAGAAAGCAATGGCAAGTTAATGATCGTAGATTTGTCTGAAAAATCACAAAGAGACCATATACAAATATGTGGGTTGATTGCGATGTCTTTTAAACGACATGCAACTAACTTAAAAAAAAAAAAACTAAATAAATAATTAAATAGATTCACCTGGAAGGCAGCGAGGCTTTCAAAAGCACACACAAATATCAAGGTAGTTACAAAACTGGCAAACAACATGGCGGCCAAATCAGAGAAGACGTATCTAAGAATACAGAAGACCAGAAAAGTTCTACAAGTGGAGATAACCGGGATGCGTTCTGCAAATTAAACTAGAGAAGATCTATGTGTTACGTTTAGTTATTGTGTAACCAGCTTCGGTTTTTTGTTGTTGTATTTATATGGAAAACGTGAGAACATTCTAAATAGCTGATAGAGATGTTCTCACTTCATGCATAATGGAAATTCACACAAAGAATCATTATTAATATACAAGTTTTGTTTCACGTTCTCAAATGTCATTCTCGTTTATCTATGCAATTATTAATATCTACAAACTCGGTGTGCAGCCGCTTTACTATACGTATCTATACTTGCATTTTAAAATTGTACTAGTGTTTCTGTGGATATTTATTCGCATGTGTTGCAAGGATCTATGTGTACAAGCTGCTACTTTCATTACTATGACAACGGGAAAGCCCTATTGCTATTTCTCACTTCTATATTTGCGTAACTTAGTCCCTCGCCAAGCTATTTAGAAACTGTGTGAATAGTGATAGAAAATAAAGATAAGAGTCCCACAAGTTGTATCTGCATCGTTTGTTATCAGATATATCAAGATTAGTGGAAGCTTCGAGGTCATGGGAGGAAGCGGTAGAGTAGTGGGTAGAGGCTTGCCTGCCGACATGGCGGTTAAACGTTCGATCCGCATCGTTCCGATTGGAATATTTAACATTAGTCTTGCCTAAAATGTGTACCAGGATTTGTCTTGGGAAGGTAAGGTTGCTACAGACCATATCACCCACCGAGAGCCGATGGGTCATAAAACAATATGCGTTAGCACCAAAAGCACAATATGCTTTAAGGCGTATAAAAGGCTCCTTTACTTTACTTGAGGCATGAGACATGTATTGATCGGCACTCATAGAAGTAGGTAACAGAACCAGAGTGTGTCCATCAAGAATGATGATGATCATTCATTTCATCCAGTGGGGTTAAACGTTTGGGGCAGTGAGTTCTAAGATGACTTTGTTTTTTTTTTTTTGTTTTTTTTTTTGCATATCGTTTACAGGACATCGCTGTCAACATCAGCATCTTTCAGCTGATAGTTGATTTCTTGGCAAGAGTACACTTTCTGAGCGACCGGTTCCATACTCTCATAAGTCACTGGCGTGACTCGAACCGCTTCCAATTCTCATGCGCTCACGTCAACCACGAGAGTATTCGGGGTTATGGAGAAAGCTGCTAACCTCTCGGCCAGGGAGACCGGCTCTAAGATGGCAGGTAAGGCCTATTTTGGCTCGAAATATTCTTTGAGAATGTGGGCAAAGAATGCTTGACGTTCCGGGAGGAGCATGGTGGTTTTTTTTTTTTTTTTTTTTGTTTGTTTGTCTAGCCTTTTTCTTTTCACAGCTCTTGCAGTCCTGTTTGCTTCACAAGTGACTACACCCTTGAGTAATGATGTACGCCACGAATTTCGGTCTTTGGTCTCCCAAGTGTCGTGATGAATTGCGAAAGCTTTTAGTGAAATCTTCAGAGTGTCTTTAAAGAGATTTCTCTGGTCGCCTTGAGAGGGTTTACCATAGCACAGCTCACACCAAAAAAAAAAAAATTTCATTTAGGGAGCCTGTGATCTGGCATGCGAGTCAAGTGACAAAATTAGAAATTAGAGGACACTCTAAGACAATATAAACGTTGAAAACTACAGTATAGCCTCACCGGAGGTTCTCTGTCCATTTCTAAAGCCTCAAGGATTTCCTAGCAACTGACAGTGTGTCTTTTAGTTCAGCTGCATATCCTTTACAGGACGTGGCAGTAAACCCCAACGTCTTTTGACTGTTTGTGATTTCTTGGCAATTTTAAGTTCAATAGTTTGCCATTACTTTATGAACGACCGGCACACATACCATTGTGTGGGAACCAACGCAAGGCGGTCTGCTTTCAAATATCCCACAGCTGTTTCACTAACGTGGTATGCGAGATTACGAATTGCATTCGTAACCCTTTCGCAACAGAGCCGGTTCTATTACTTGCAATACAACCAACCAATCATAATTCTCCTGATGATATAACACAATAAAATCTCTCATCTCATCTCATCTCATCTCATCTCATCTCATCATGTTCTTCTTGTACCTTGCGGTGTCGAGGTGAAGTATAAACTTCGTGAGAGTGCCCGATTATGGGCTTCATATATCGATATTCCCATGGACTCTGCTATTCCCTCTGTCCAACGTTTACGAGGTCGGCCTCTTCCTCTGTTTCCATCTGGTCTGTACATCATTGCTTGTTGTGGTATGCTGTTGACTGGTAACCTACTTGCATGGCCAAACCATTTGACTTGCTGCTTTCTGATAAAATCTAGTGCTGCTTTAACCCCCACTTTAGTCCTGATTTCTTCATTTCTGATCTTATCTCTTCTTGATACGTTGAGTATTCTTCTCAGGAACCTGATTTCTGTTGTGGTGATTTTCTTTTCTCTTTTTCTGTCATTGTCCAGGTTTGGCATTGGTAGCATAGAGTTGACAGGAAGATTGTGTTGTAAAGTGCTTTCTTAGTAGTTATTGATACATGTTTGTTATTTAGTATTGGTGCCATTTGTCCAATGAGTTGATTTGCCTTATTACACCTATTTTTGATCTCGTCTTCTGATCTGCCATTTGATGATATTATACTTCCTAGGTACTTGAAACTCTTTACTTGTTTCAAGGGATGTTCGTTTAGGTGAATTGTTATTGTTTGTTCTTCTTTAGTTATAGTCATTACCTCTGTTTTGCTTGTGCTAATTTTCATGTTATGTTCCCTACACATTTCGTTTAGACTATTCATGTGGTCTTGTAATTCAGCTTCTGATTTTGCTATTAGTGCTTGGTCGTCCGCACAATAAAATCAACCAATCATAATTCTCCTGATGATACAGTAGTGGCGGCTGAAAACGCGAGAGATCTGCAATAACTATTGGACACCTCTATAAATAGAGGAGAGTTCAAGAGGCTTTGTTTAGAATATAAAGAAAACAAGCAGAAGTTCCACCTCCTTTCCAGAAGGTTTCGATCAATCTCAGGTTGTTTTCTCAGGAATTTTGCGCTCATTAGTTTGCTATTACCTGGATGGCTTGGCCGTGTAGTAGGGTTGAGACAATAACACTGAACTGATCCACGACTCTGGTGATCGCGTAAGATGGCAAAACATGACCGCCAAAGCTTGACACATAATGAATTAAATGTGTTATTGCTTTCGGAACGAGAAATCAACATTTAAGTCCTAATGACTGCTGTAGGGATTGAACCGGCTATCCCGCCATCATTCGTCTCAGAAAGCACATATCCGCATTATATCACCAATCTTTCTCGAGGCCTTAGCTGTTGCACTGGTGCGTCGTATCTGAGGATGCAAGGTATAATAACCATCCTTACTTCTCTATTGTTACACTGAACATTAAGAGTCAAGCTGCGTTTCATCAAACCCCTTTGTGAGGTATATATCTATGGTAATGCCTGCTCCGTGGTGAAGGGATTACGGACACGGTTCGTGATCCCGCATACCCGCGTTCGAAACACAGCTGCTTTTACGAAATGGATGTGTGCCGGACGTTCAGAAAGCAATGGCAAACTACTGAACACAAAATTGCCAATAGATCACAACAGCAAAAAAATGCTGGCGGTGACTGTAAAGGATATGCAACTAACTTAGTTTGCTATTGCTTTCTGAACGAGAAGTCAACGTTTAAACCTAATGACTGGTGTAGGGATTGAAGACAACACACACACACACACACAATGTGAAATTATAATGGGAGGAATCAAGTCAATAAAATCATATATCTGGAAGCTTTCATTAACTTAGATCAACGATACGTGACATAAATTAAGAGCAGAATCATCATCATCATCATCATCATCATCATCATCATCATCATCATCATCATCATCATCATCATCATCATCATCATCATCATGTGCCATACCCAATGATGATGGCGTTCATATCTCTCAATAAATCTGGGACATCACAAAGAATACACAAACCGCACCACTAGATAGCATAGATAGAAAAGTCTCTGCTAACCACACCAGGCCGAGAGGCTCACAGAAAGAAATTATCCCCATTATGTTTGCTTATTTCCACATAATTCCATATCATATCTTACGGTAGTCACAATAATTTCATTGTCGTTGTTTGCATGGTGTGTTTTCTTGTCGTTCTGTGCAAGTGAAGGTTTGTTGCTGCAACGTCATCTGTTTTATGTGCTTGCTGTTTGTAAACCTGTCGTAAACTTGGTAGTTTTTATTTTTTGTTACATGGAAACAAGAGGACACGTCGACCAATGTCTTTATCAACAAACACAAGGTAATAACACTACGCTGTTAAGTAAATGGTATATGGATGGATGGATGGTCAGTTGGTTGGTTGGATGGTTGGTTGATGATTGATTGGTTAGCTAGTATGTTGGTGGGTTAATTGATTCGTTGGTTGATTGGTTTGATGATTGGTTGCTTGATTTGTTCGTTAGTTGGAAGGTAGATTGGTTAGTTGATTGGTTGGTTAGTTGGAAGGTAGATTGGTTTGTTGATTGGTTGATGATTGGTTGGTAAGTAGGTTGGTTTGTTGGATGATTGGAAGGTTGGCTGGTCGCTTGATTCGTTAGTTGGATGGTTGGTTGGTTGGTGGGGTAATGGGTTGTTTAATGGTTCGTTGGTTGGTTGATGGGTTGATTGGTTGGTATTTGGTTTGTTGATTAGTTGATTTGTTGATAGGTTGTTGCTTAGTTGGAGGGTTGAACAATCAAATGCAGAGGTCCTAGAAAAACTGGGAATGAAGAGAGAGACCGAGAGAGAGAGAGAGAGAGAGAGAGAGAGAGAGAGAGAGAGAGAGAGAGAGAGCGAGAGAGAGAGGGGGGAGAGAGAGTTTATGAACGAAACAAAGAAGAGGCAAGTGAAATATTTCGGCCATGTTAAAAGACATGATACTCTTATAAAAACCATCCTGGAGGGCAAGGTTAAGGACAAACGCAAGAGGTAGACAACGTTACAAGTGGGAAGATAATATCAAAAGATGGACGAACATCAGCCTGACAGAATGTACATTCAGGACGAGAGACAGACAGTGTTGGAGTTGGTTGGTTGATAGTTGTGGATTGGTTGGTTGGTTGATAGGTTGTTGCTTAGTTGGTTGGTTGATAGGTTGTGGATTAGTTGATTGGTTGATAGGTTGTTGCTTAGTTGGTTGGTTGATAGGTTGTTGGTTAGTTGGTTGGTTGATAGGTTGTGGGATAGTTGGTTGGTTGATAGGTTGTGAGTTAGTTGGCTGGTTGATAGGTTGTTGGTTAGTTGGTTGGTTGATAGGTTGTTGCTTAGTTGGTTGGTTGATAGGTTGTGGGTTAGTTGGTTGGTTGATAGGTTGTGAGATAGTTGGTTGGTTGATAGGTTGTGAGATAGTTGGTTGGTTGATAGGTTGTGAGATAGTTGGTTGGTTGATAGGTTGTGAGTTAGTTGGTTGGTTGATAGGTTGTTGGTTAGTTGGTTGGTTGATAGGTTGTTGGTTACTTGGTTGGTTGATAGGTTGTGGGATAGTTGGTTGGTTGATAGGTTGTGGGATAGTTGGTTGGTTGATAAGTTGTGAGTTAGTTGGTTGGTTGATAGGTTGTGGGTTAGTTGGTTGGTTGATAGGTTGTTGGTTAGTTGGTTGGTTGATAGGTTGTTGGTTACTTGATTGGTTGATAGGTTGTGGGTTAGTTGATTGGTTGATAGGTTGTTGGTTAGTTGGTTGGTTGATAGGTTGTTGGTTAGTTGGTTGGTTGATAGGTTGTTGGTTAGTTGGTTGGTTGATAGGTTGTGGGTTAGTTGGTTGGTTGATAGGTTGTGGGATAGTTGGTTGGTTGATAGGTTGTGGGATAGTTGGTTGGTTGACAGGTTGTGGGTTAGTTGGTTGGTTGATAGGTTGTGGGTTAGTTGGTTGGTTGATAGGTTGTTGGTTAGTTGGTTGGTTGATAGGTTGTTGGTTACTTGGTTGGTTGATAGGTTGTGGGTTAGTTGATTGGTTGATAGGTTGTTGGTTAGTTGGTTGGTTGATAGGTTGTTGGTTAGTTGGTTGGTTGATAGGTTGTTGGTTAGTTGGTTGGTTGATAGGTTGTGGGTTAGTTGGTTGGTTGATAGGTTGTGGGATAGTTGGTTGGTTGATAGGTTGTGGGATAGTTGGTTGGTTGACAGGTTGTGGGTTAGTTGGTTGGTTGATAGGTTGTTGGTTAGTTGGTTGGTTGATTGGTTGATGGTTAGTTGGTTGGTTGATAGGTTGATGGTTAGTTGGTTGGTTGATAGGTTGTGGGTTAGTTGGTTGGTTGATAGGTTGTGGGATAGTTGGTTGGTTGATAGGTTGTGGGATAGTTGGTTGGTTGATAGGTTGTGGGTTAGTTGGTTGGTTGATAGGTTGTGGATTAGTTGGTTGGTTGATAGGTTGTGGGATAATTGGTTGGTTGATAGGTTTTGGATTAGTTGGTTGGTTGATAGGTTGTGGGATAGTTGTTTGGTTGATAGGTTGTTGGTTAGTTGGTTGGTTGATAGGTTGTTGGTTAGTTGGTTGGTTGATAGGTTGTTGGTTAGTTGGTTGGTTGATAGGTTGTGGGTTAGTTGGTTGGTTGATAGGTTGTGGGATAGTTGGTTGGTTGATAGGTTGTGGGATAGTTGGTTGGTTGATAGGTTGTGGGTTAGTTGGTTGGTTGATAGGTTGTGGATTAGTTGGTTGGTTGATAGCTTGTGAGATAGTTGGTTGGTTGATAGGTTGTGGATTAGTTGGTTGGTTGATAGGTTGTGGGTAAGTTGGTTGGTTGATAGGTTGTGGGTTAGTTGGTTGGTTGATAGGTTGTGAGATAGTTGGTTGGTTGATAGGTTGTGGGTTAGTTGGTTGGTTGATAGGTTGTGAGATAGTTGGTTGGTTGATAGGTTGTGAGATAGTTGGTTGGTTGATAGGTTGTGAGATAGTTGGTTGGTTGATAGGTTGTGGGATAGTTGGTTGGTTGATAGGTTGCGGGTTAGTTGGTTGGTTGATATGTTGTGGGATAGTTGGTTGGTTGATAGGTTGTTGGTTAGTTGGTTGGTTGATAGGTTGTGGGTTAGTTGGTTGGTTGATAGGTTGTGGGATAGTTGGTTGGTTGATAGGTTGTGGGTTAGTTGGTTGGTTGATAGGTTGTGGGTTAGTTGGTTGGTTGATAGTTGTGGGATAGTTGGTTGGTTGATAGGTTGTGGGATAGTTGGTTGGTTGATAGGTTGTGGGTTAGTTGGTTGGTTGTTAGGTTGTGGATTAGTTGGTTGGTTGATAGGTTGTGGGTTAGTTGGTTGGTTGATAGGTTGTGGGTTAGTTGGTTGGTTGATAGGTTGTGAGATAGTTGGTTGGTTGATAGGTTGTGGGTTAGTTGGTTGGTTGATAAGTTGTGGATTAGTTGGTTGGTTGATAGGTTGTGAGATAGTTGGTTGGTTGATAGGTTGTGAGATAGTTGGTTGGTTGATAGGTTGTGAGATAGTTGGTTGGTTGATAGGTTGTGAGATTGTTGGTTGGTTAATAGGTTGTGGGATAGTTGGTTGGTTGATAGTTTGTGGGTTAGTTGGTTGGTTGATTGGTTGTGAGATAGTTGGTTGGTTGATAGGTTGTGGGATAGTTGGTTGGTTGATAGGTTGTGGATTAGTTGGTTGGTTGATAGGTTGTGAGATAGTTGGTTGGTTGATAGGTTGTGAGATAGTTGGTTGGTTGATAGGTTGTGAGATAGTTGGTTGGTTGATAGGCTGTGAGATAGTTGGTTGGTTGATATGTTGTGGGATAGTTGGTTGGTTGATAGGTTGTAGGTTAGTTGGTTGGTTGATTGGTTGTGAGATAGTTGGTTGGTTGATAGGTTGTGGGATAGTTGGTTGGTTGATAGGTTGTGGGATAGTTGGTTGGTTGAAAGGTTGTGGATTAGTTGGTTGGTTGATAAGTTGTGAGATAGTTGGTTGGTTGATAGGTTGTGAGAAAGTTGGTTGGTTGATAGGTTGTGAGATAGTTGGTTGGTTGATACGTTGTGGGATAGTTGGTTGGTTGATAGGTTGTGGGTTAGTTGGTTGGGTTATAGGTTGTGGGTTAGTTGGTTGGGTTATAGGTTGTGAATTAGTTGGTTGGTTGATAGGTTGTGGGATAGTTGGTTGGTTGATAGGTTGTGGGTTTGTTTGTTGGTTGATAGTTAGTGGGTTAGTTGGTTGGTTGGTTGGTTGTAGATTAGTTGGTTGGTTGATAGGTTGTGGATTAGTTGGTTGGTTGATAGGTTGTGGGTTAGTTGGTTGGTTGATAGGTTGTGGGTTAGTTGGTTGGTTGATAGGTTGTGGGTTAGTTGGTTGGTTGATTGGTTGTGGATTAGTTGGTTGGTTGATAGGTTGTGGGTTAGTTGGTTGGTTGATAGGTTGTGGGATAGTGGGTTGGTTGATAGGTTGTGGGTTAGTTGGTTGGGTTATAGGTTGTGGGTTAGTTGGTTTGGTTATAGGTTGTGGATTAGTTGGTTGGTTGATAGGTTGTGGGTTAGTTGGTTGGGTTATAGGTTGTGAATTAGTTGGTTGGTTGATAGGTTGTGGGATAGTTGGTTGGTTGATAGGTTGTGGGTTTGTTGGTTGGTTGATAGGTTGTGGGTTAGTTGGTTGGTTGATAGTTAGTGGGTTAGTTGGTTGGTTGGTTGGTTGTAGATTAGTTGGTTGGTTGATAGGTTGTGGATTAGTTGGTTGGTTGATAGGTTGTGGGTTAGTTGGTTGGTTGATAGGTTGTGGGTTAGTTGGTTGGTTGATAGGTTGTGGGTTAGTTGGTTGGTTGATTGGTTGTGGATTAGTTGGTTGGTTGATAGGTTGTGGGTTAGTTGGTTGGTTGATAGGTTGTGGGATAGTGGGTTGGTTGATAGGTTGTGGGTTAGTTGGTTGGGTTATAGGTTGTGGGTTAGTTGGTTTGGTTATAGGTTGTGGATTAGTTGGTTGGTTGATAGGTTGTGGGATAGTTGGTTGGTTGATAGGTTGTGGGTTAATTGGTTGGTTGATAGGTTGTGGGTTAGTTGGTTGGTTGATAGGTTGTGGGTTAGTTGGTTGGATGGTAGGTTGTGGGTTAGTTGGTTGGTTGATAGGTTGTGGGTTAGTTGGTTGGGTTATAGGTTGTGGATTAGTTGGTTGGTTGATAGGTTGTGGGATAGTTAGTTGGTTGATAGGTTGTGGGTTAGTTGGTTGGTTGATAGGTTGTGGGTTAGTTGGTTGATAGGTTGATAGGTTGTGGAATAGTTGGTTGGTTGATTGGTTGTGGATTAGTTGGTTGGTTGATAGGTTGTGGATTAGTTGGTTGGTTGATATGTTGTGGGTTAGTTGGTTGGTTGATAGGTTGTGGGTTAGTTGGTTGGTTGATAGGTTGTGGGTTAGTTGGTTGGTTGATTGGTTGTGGGTTAGTTGGTTGGTTGATAGGTTGTGGGTTAGTTGGTTGGTTGTTAGGTTGTGGGTTAGTTGGTTGGTTGATAGGTTGTGGGTTAGTTGGTTGGTTGATAGGTTGTGGGTTAGTTGGTTGGTTGATAGGTTGTGGGTTAGTTGGTTGGTTGATAGGTTGTGGGTTAGTTGGTTGGGTTATAGGTTGTGGATTAGTTGGTTGGTTGTTAGGTTGTGGGTTAGTTGGTTGGTTGTTAGGTTGTGGGTTAGTTGGTTGGTTGATAGGTTGTGGGTTAGTTGATTGGTTGTTAGGTTGTGGGTTAGTTGGTTGATAGGTTGATAGGTTGTGGAATAGTTGGTTGGTTGTTAGGTTGTGGGTTAGTTGGTTGGTTGATAGGTTGTGGGTTAGTTGGTTGGTTGTTAGGTTGTGGGTTAGTTGGTTGGTTGATAGGTTGTGGGTTAGTTGGTTGGGTTATAGGTTGTGGATTAGTTGGTTGGTTGATAGGTTGTGGGATAGTTAGTTGGTTGATAGGTTGTGGGTTAGTTGGTTGGTTGATAGGTTGTGGGTTAGTTGGTTGATAGGTTGATAGGTTGTGGAATAGTTGGTTGGTTGATTGGTTGTGGATTAGTTGGTTGGTTGATAGGTTGTGGATTAGTTGGTTGGTTGATAGGTTGTGGGTTAGTTGGTTGGTTGATAGGTTGTGGGTTAGTTGGTTGGTTGATAGGTTGTGGGTTAGTTGGTTGGTTGATTGGTTGTGGGTTAGTTGGTTGGTTGATAGGTTGTGGGTTAGTTGGTTGGTTGTTAGGTTGTGGGTTAGTTGGTTGGTTGATAGGTTGTGGGTTAGTTGGTTGGTTGATAGGTTGTGGGTTAGTTGGTTGCTTGATAGGTTGTGGGTTAGTTGGTTGGTTGATAGGTTGTGGGTTAGTTGGAAGGTTGATAGGATGTTGCTTAGTTGGTGTTTGATGGGTTTTTAATGGTTGATGAATGTTTGTTAGTTGACTGTGTGGTTTATTAGTTGGTAGGTAGGTTGATTGGATAGTTGGTTAATTCGTTAGAAAGATGATAGATAAGTAGGTTGGTTTGATGTTTTAGTGTTTTTTTTTTCTTTTGTGGGTTAATTATTAGGTTTTTGGCTGATGGTTAGTTGTCTGGTTGGTTGGATGGTTGTTTATT
>OY992884.1:97189689-97227189 GCA_963921405.1 Cepaea hortensis | reverse complement strand
AGTAGTAGTAGTAGTAGTAGTAGTAGTAGTAGTAGTAGTAGTAGTAGTAGTAGTAGTAGTAGTAGTAGTAGTAGTAGTAGTAGTAGTAGTAGTAGTAGTAGTAGTAGTAGTAGTAGTAGTAGTAGTAGTAGTAGTAGTAGTAGTAGTAGTAGTAGTAGTAGTAGTAGTAGTAGTAGTAGTAGTTCACTCACCTGCACCAAATATACCCATCAAAGACAAACAAGGCAATCAATTGTTATCCGATGACCTTCAAAAGCAACGATGGGCAGAACATTTCAAAGAAATATTAAATAGACCGCAGCCTGACACTGTTCCGAACCTGGATGGAGAAATTACTATTCCCCCACTAGATGCCTCCTGCGAGTCATTCACCATGGAAGAGATTAAAGCAGCCATCCAAAAATTGAAGAACAACAAAGCTGTTGGTGAAGATGAAATCTCAGGAGAAATGCTCAAAGCAGCAGATGAGAACACCTTACTACGTTTGTTACAGCTGATCAATGAAATCTGGCAAAGCGAATCCCCACCACAACAGTGGATAGATGGTGTAATTTTCAAACTGCCTAAAAAGGGCGATATGTCTGATTGCAATAATTGGCGTGGTATCACTCTATTGTCAGTACCAGGAAAACTTTTTTGTAGAATGTTACTTGAGAGATTGAAAAAGGCGATAGATGAAAGGCTCAGAGAAGAACAAGCAGGCTTCAGACCAAAACGGTCATGCATAGACCACATTTTCACCCTCAGAATAATCATTGAAGACTCCGTAGAATTCCAGTCGAAATTAATCACCAACTTTGTCGACTTTCAAAAAGCCTTCGACAGTATCCACCGTCCTTCACTTTGGAATCTACTTAACATCTATGGTTTTCCTACCAAATATACCAACGTCATAAAATTTTTCTACAAAGAAACACGTTGCTGCGTAAGAACAGAAACAGGCAACTCTGACTGGTTCTCAGTCGAAACAGGAGTGAAACAGGGTTGTGTCTTATCACCGATGCTTTTTGGAATAGCTATCGACTGGGTCATGCGCAAATGCACAAACAACACAAATATGGGTATCCATTGGGTTGACAACATTCTAGAAGACCTGGACTTTGCCGACGACATAGTGCTTTTGAGTTCAACACACCCGGATGCCCAAGAGAAAATAAACCACCTCCAAAATGTTTCAGGGCAAATTGGTCTCCAAATTAACACCACAAAAACAAAGACTATTGATCTTACCAACAGTTCAGATGACACCAAATTGAACAGCTACGTTCTTGAAAAAGTCAACAGCTTTACATACCTAGGAAGCAAAATGACATCTACAGGGGACTCAACACCAGAAATATCATCTAGAATCGCACTGGCATCTAGTGCCTTCAATAAACTGTCAAACATCTGGAAGTCAAAGACACTCAGCAAACACACAAAACTTAAAATCTTCAACTCTTGTGTGATTCCAGTGTTAACGTATGGATGTGAAAGTTGGAAATCAACGGTAGCTTTAGATAAAAAATTAGACAATTTTGAGAACAAATGTCTTAGAAGACTTCTAAACATCCACTGGACAGACTTTAGAACCAATTCGCAAATAAGACAAGAGACTAAGCAAGATACATTATCCAATTTCATAAGAAGACGCCGTTGGAACAACATCGGCCATGTACTCAGAATGGACAAGTCAAGACTCCCCTATCAAGCCCTCATATGGTCACCAGTAGGGAAAAGAAAACGGGGAAGACCAAGAGAGACCCTGCGTAGAACCATCATTAGAGAAGGCTCATTCAATGGCCAAGTAAATATCCAAGATCTACAACAGGTAGCAGCGAACCGCCAAGCATGGAGAGACAGGACTTCTGCCCTATGCGCCGCCTTAGGCTCAAGAGGAAAGACTAACTAAGTAGTAGTAGTAGTAGTAGTAGTAGTAGTAGTAGTAGTAGTAGTAGTAGTAGTAGTAGTAGTAGTAGTAGTAGTAGTAGTAGTAGTAGTAGTAGTAGAGTTGTACTACAGAGTTGTGCCGCTGGGGAGGCACCTGACAGCGCCACTGGTGACCATATAGTCCAATGCGAGAGTGACAATCTCTGTCACAGTTTCAGCATCTGTAAGATAATTCGGATCCCGCAGCAAGTGACTGCATTTTATGCCTGTGCCGCCTATCCTCAGTTTCTTGGATCAGATTGCGCTGAAAGAGCACCAGTCCGTTTCGTACATCTCTTCTCCAGGAACATATGTCAGCTGCAACTCTTTCCCACGTGTTTGGATCTATGCCAAGGGTTTTCATATCTTGTTTGCACACCTTATATCGCATTTGGGGTCTTCCGGTTGGCCTCTTCCCCGTGGCTTGATCTCCGTATAGGAGATCTTTGGAAATACGTTCGTCCTCCATTCGAGATAGTCGCCCAGCCACCAGTGGGTCTCTGCTTGATGAGGGATTGCAATGTGGTAATATCAGCTCTTTCAAGCACAACTTTTGTACGCTCTGTTAGTCTATTGTTCTTCGAAACTCTCTTAGTTAGACTGGAAAGTGTTGTGGCTGCCTCTCCAATGCGTCAGTGTGTGGATTAACTTTCCCTATTATTAGTGTCCCTCGCCATCAGGCGAACCCTCTCCGACTTCAGAGGTAGTTGTAATTTACGTCCCCAAGTTAAGGGCGAGAAGTCAACATTTTAGTCCAACCGGCATAGTGTGCTTGTTGGTTGGCTGGATTTGTTGGTTAGATGGATTGTTGCTTGGTTTATTTGGGTAGATTGATTGGTTGGTTAGTTAGTTGAATGGTTGCTTGATTTATTTGGGTAGATTGATTGGTTGGTTAGTTAGTTGGATGGTTGGTTTGTTGTTTTGGATTGTTTGGTTGTTAATGTTTTTGGTTTTTTGCTCTCTCCCCCCCCCCCTCTCTCTCTCTCTCTCTCTCTCTCTCTCTCTCTCTCTCTCTCTCTCTCTCTCTCTCTCTTTCACACACACACATACACACACAGGTACACATAAAAACAGACATACAAACTTAGAGACAGACAGACGGACAGGCCAGCAGGTAAACAGGCAAACATAGCGTAACTATATTAATATTGAAATTGTGTGTATTTGATAGATTTTAACTTTGTGTTCAAAATTAAATTTAATCTTTTCTATCTATCCAACTGATACCGCATCAACAAGACAAGTTCGTATTTGGTATGCTGATAATTTTCAATCTTTATTTTTATTGTACAATCGTTTTCCCAAATCAACTTCTGTTTTTAAATTAGTTTGTCTTTTAATAGTGTCAATCGTGATCAAAGCTTATGAATGTATTTCAGCGGTTTCCTGCATTTATTGAGCAGTGTATTTGCTTGGAATTCTTTGTAGGGTGTGTGTTCCTGTAATTTGAAGAGAGAGAGTCGAAAATAATTATTGAAATGGTTGTATATAAAATTTATAAAGACAGTAGTGGAATGTTAAATAAAACATGTATTGCTGTATGACAGCGAATTAACAACGTTAATGTAGAAATAAGAAAACGATATTATGCAATGGAGATGTGGTTCCTGAGACGAACGTTGCGAATATCAATTCCCTTGAAGAGATTAATGAACTAGAACATTATATACGAGTATAAGAAAGAGAGAAACGGCATTCTTTGGTCATTTGATGAGAAGAGAGGCATTGGAGAATATCGTGATAACTAGAAAGATCAGTGGGGGGGGGGGGGGGGAAAGATAGAGGCAGGCCAAGAGAAATTGTGATGGATGGACTGAGATGGTGGGATGGAGAAATATCTTCAGCAGAGTTGATCCAGAACACAAAGGACCGAGATGTGGGAAGAGACATGAACGTCTACGCCAGCTGGCGAGGCACATGATAATGGCTGATTATATTAAAGGCTACTAAGTGTAGTCAGTGTGTGGCCGTGTATTGGTACAGCGTGGCCAAATGGATAAGAGCACTCGATCTTAAGCATCCGGTGTCCTGATACCGAGATAGCGGATTCAACTCTTACACCGGTCAGTTGGACTATTATATTGACTTCTCATCTGTGACTTAGGGTCGTAAATTACAAGTACCTCAGAAGTCGGAGTGGCTTCGCCTGATGGCGAGGGACACTGGTAATAAGGAAAGTTAATCCACTCGCGAATATCAGTCCAGAGCATTAGAAGTAGTAGCAAATGTATGGGCTATGCTTGCGTTCAAAGCGAGCGAACAATAACAGGCAGACGGGCAGACAGGTAGGTAGACGGGCAGACAGATAGGTAGGTATAGTAGGTAGGTAGATAGGTAAATATGTAGGTAGATAGGTAGGTAGGTATATAGGTAAGTAGGTAGGTATGGTAGGTAGGTATGTAGGTAGGTAGTTATAGAAAGTAGGTATGTGTTTAGATAGGTAGGTAGTTGCATATTTAGGTAGATAGGTAGGCAGGTAGGCATATAGGTTGGTAGTCAGGCAGGCAAATAGATGGATAGATATATGGATTGATTGGCTTATTGACTGATTGAAGTGTAGTTATGCAGAAGACAGAATAAATACACGGCAAACTGACAAATAGATAAACGGTCAAACAGTTAAAGAGACGAATGTCATTATTTCAGCCCTACTCTAGGCTTTTTTTTTTAAATTTCGCTTTTCTTAGCAATGTTACTTACAGTGGTTCTCAAGTTATCAATCCGATGTAATTATATGGTCTGTTATCAATATGGTTTCCAACCATAGCAGGTACTTTGGTAATAAAAACCCAGACATAACTCACGTTTCGATACAGCTGTTGAAAAGAAACATGGGTATGCGTAAGGGCTATTGATATATATATATATATATGAAATAGGATCACATTCAACCATACCTGGTTTTACATTATATCCTACCTCACCCGGTCTGCCTCAATTAAACGGGAAGAAGTCTGCTGAGAGAATCGCTCTAAAAAATGAAATACAGACAGACAGACAGACAGTCAGACAGACAGACAGACAGACAGACAGACAGACAGACAGACAGACAGACAGACAGCAGGCAGGCAGGCAGGCAGGCAGACAGACAGACAGACAGACAGACAGAACAATACAGATAAGAATTACGATGGCAATAAAGATCAGACTGAAGATGATAATAAAGAAAGAATAAAGATAACAATAAATATGCAATTATCTGGTAAACAGAATATGTGTCCAACCATCGACTAGTAAACAGAAAGTCTCCCCAACCATCGACTAGTAAACAGAAAGTCTCCCCAACCACCGACTAGTAAACAGAATATTTCTCCATCCATCGACTAGTTAACAGAATATGTGGCCAACCCTCGGCTAGTAAACAAAATGTCTCTCCAACCATCGACTTGCAAACAGAATATGTGTCCAGCAGAGACTGGACAGCGGGACGCAGAGTGTGAGGTGCAACAACTTATCTAGAGTAACACATATCAAGGTGACAATAGTGATCTATACTGATGGGTCAGTGGTGAGAAGCAGACGTAGTGGTTAGGGTTTCATCGCTAAGGCTATTAGACGATAGGAGAGCCTGGCATATGAGACTTCGACCGCCAGTATGAGAATGGAAATGGAAGCAGTGGCATTCCGTTGGTTAGAGGAGACCTGTGTAACACGCATTTTATGTATTACGGACTCGACGAGTATGCTTTGTAATGTGAAGAAAGGAATGTGGAATGGCTGTCTTCTCTTCAGAGGCCTCAGATTGTGAGAAATGTTGGGATACTTTTTACCTGGCCATGCGGCAGTGCGGGGGAATGAACAGGCTGATGGGCTGGCAGGGATAGGCTAGCAGGGAATGCACCTCTTGGTGGTAGATTACCTATGACAGGGGAGAGATAGACGTGCGCCTGTGGGACCAGATGGAGAAGGAGGGAGAACAGATTGAGAATTCGTATGTGGAAAAACATTCGTATGTGAAGCAACCAGGACTGCAAGAGCTGTGAAGAAAAGGCAGGACAGAAAAACCACTGCAGGAAATCCTCCCCCAGAAACGTCAAGCATTCCTTGCCCACATTGTCAAAGAACATTTCGAGCCAAAATAGGCCTTATCAGCCATCTTAGAACCCACGGCTCCATACCTTCAACCCCACTGGATGAAATGAATGGTCATCATCATTCTTGATGGACAAACAACAAAACATGTGGAAAGAATGAGATTGCTGGGGATCGTCAGGGATTCTGGAAGAATATCAAAACTGAGAGGGAAGACCAGGAGGACTTTATAATCAGATGGCGGTGGGAACGATTAGTAGCATGACTTTTCGCTGGCTATTGAACGAGGGACCGAGCGCGTATGGGAATGTCCTGAGTGCAGTAGTGTCGATTCTAAGCTCCTCTCAACTCAACATATGTGTCCAACGATCGACTAGTAAAACAGAATACCTCCCCAACCATTGACTAGTAAACATACCATTTCTGCAACTACCATATGAAACCATATAGCCGGCTGCCTGGCCGAGGGGTTAGCAGCTTTCTCCGTTAATCCCGAATACTCTCGTAGTCAACGTGAACGGACGAGAATTAGAAGTGGTTCGAGTCACGCTAGTGACTTATGAGAGTATGCAGCCGGTCGCTCAGAAAGTCGTGGCGTGCTGATGAGCGTAATCTAGCCTAGGAATCAACATACAGCTGAAAGATGCTGGTGTTGACCGCAATATCCTGAAACAGGATGGAAACGCGGGGAAAAAGATGTATAGAAATAGAATATGTCACCAACCTTCATGTAGAAGCTCGAATATTTTCCCAATCATCAAATTGTAAGCAGAATATTTTCACAAGCATTGAGTAATGAATATAATATTTCACCAACAATCAAATAGGAAACAACTTCCTTTCAAACTATCAACAAAATAAAACGAATAGTTCCATAACCCTAAAATAGTAAAAAAAATCATTTTCAGAGCAGTCAAGTTCAAAATAGAATATTTTCACAACCTTTAAGGAACAAAAACAATGTTGCATGACCTTTACAGGACGTTGCTATAAAGCTCAGGTTGAATTTCTTGTCAATATTACGCTCTGTAGGTTGCCATTCAGTGAGTTGGCTTCCACAGTCCAGATTATTCTGTCATGTCATCAGAAGGGGACAGCTGAGTATATCGTCACAACGGTAAAGTTAGAGAGGAGGAAAAGCAGGGAGAGCAGTTTGACATAATGTCATGGAGGAAAATCAGTATCGGAAATGATTGACAGCACACGAATTAGAGGACTGTGGACGGACATGATCACCAGAAGCTGTTTATTTTTGTTTCTGGACGAGAAGTTAACGTTTGCTGGTATTTGGATTGAAAGCCCTTCCTAGCCATCAGCGAATCTAATGTTTAAAGACGAGCGCTCTTATCCTTTCGACCACTTCGATTGCACACCAAGAAGCAAACTAAGTATTTTTCAAGGATATAATTTGTAACATGACAATTTCTCCAGTTTGTAAATTTATAATTTCACCAACACAAAAGTATAAAAACATGGATGTATCAATGGGAACATGTAGATCGTGAAGGTAAAAGTAGTCCCGGGTGGCAATGGTTAGCCCTTCATATTTCTAAGTGTCATCCGTGACTGTGTGATGAAATGCACATTAAAAAAATGGCGGATGGTTTGAGCTTCGGCATCGGTGGCTGCTGCCGTATGCGATAATGCGTATGCAGGTTGTTCAACAACGAACTGCACATTCAAGCTAAGGATAGTCTGTTGTCGGTGCGCCTTACTAGCCCGAGTTATATCGGGATCATTTTCTTGGCCATTACAATCTCACGACACCTTTCAGCACCTTTAGTATGGGGCCTAGTAAGGCGCCTATGAATCCACCTTGTTGCCAGATTTGTTTCCGTTTCCTGATAGAGAGTTTCTTATGCGTGAGCGCTCTCAGACTGTTTTTGTGCCGCTTCAGGCGTCTCTTCTGACCCGGTGTCAGGGGAACGTTACCCTTTAACACGTTGTGACAACATTCGCAAATTGATTGGATGAGGTATGGGGAAGCTGTTTTAGTCACGGCCTTCACGGCGGCTGTTTTCGCCTAGCGCAAGAAGCGCAGCATGTCACGGTGAAGTTTCACCAGGTTGAACACGATTATTTGGGGACGTAGACGACTTGATACTGGTTGGGAAATATATGGGTTCCTCCCGTGTGTTGCCGGGGCCCATAAGGGAAGCAAAGAATAGCAGCACTGTAGCCTACCATGCATGTCGTAAGAGGCGACTAAGGAGGCTTGATGGTTCCGTCGTCCTGCTACTGAGTGATTGCGTGGCGCGACACTGTGAGCTGTGGGTTTTGTGTGAAATGCTTTTGAATCTGCCCGAGGTATTTTGGAACGTGACTGCATGTTCAGAGCGATGGCAGCTGGCTATGTCCCAGAGTTGACCGGTTTTTGCCTTATGCAGAAATGCGTGGCTGCTGGGCTTCTGGTTGACTGCCACTACCATCGACGATGAACTATATTTTCGTGGACTGTGTGGGTGAACATCTAGGAAACATCCAGATGGGAAAATGACTGCCGATTCCATCAAAGATGAACTGGATGTTTCGTGGGGGACTATTGTGTTGACATTCTGGCGGCGGCATTATGCACAGTGTATCTGTGCGGGCTGTTGTTTGTCGAGACTCCTGTCTTTTCCACTTTTCACATTGGGCACTGGGGAGAGTTTTGTGTGATATTCACTGGCACAGGAACGGAGCATAATGGGGATGAACCATTGCTGTGAAGTTGGAACCGTGACTAACTAACTAACTAACTATATGGGTTCGTAAGCAAAGTTTATCCGGTGTTTCCTTTCGAAGGTCAGATAACAAATACCTGTGTGGAGCCGATGTCGCGCCGTTTATTATCTCTTGGACATACGGCACATGACCAGGGTACATCTGTTTGTCCAAAATGGTAATCCTCGACCCGTCTTGGCCTTTAGTTTTTAAACTACTAGGTATTGCGAATTCAAACTAATGGTTATTTGTTCTTTATTCTTGCCAAATAGGTTCTATACTATATTCATAACGCCGAGGTTGCGATGATGACTACTCTTAGTAAATAATTTAGTCACTCTGTCGTTTGTCTCGGACATTAGATTGTCTATCACCACTAGGTGGCGTCGATCCCCAGTTCATTTTTCTATATTCAGCAGGCCTTCATTAAACTGGATACCCTTCATAATATGGTACATAAATTGCCATTCCCAATAGCACAATTTAACCTCCTCTGGAATTGAGACAATCATGTATGGGAGATGGGCCAGGAACAGTGACGGATTAACACTGCCCGTCGGACAAGCAATCAGCGCCCTAAATGGGTCTTTCCACCTAGCGTCCATGACTAATAATAACCACCTACTTACGTAGTGTGTTTTAACCAAATGGGGTCCACTTCACTACACAATGGGTTCAATACTCATATGCGCCACACACACACTCACACGCCCGAGCTCACGCACGCTCACACACGCACATGGACCCCCTCAGGCGGTCATCCTTCCTTCTTCTACCTTAATAAGGAAAGGACGCACTTATCTAGCTACGCCACCACCACTTAACAACGAACAATAATAACCGCCCTCTTTAATTTTCAATGTTTCCACCTCAAACCGGATAGCCAACTTCACCACCCCGTCCCTGCGTGACATATCTAGACAAATAACCGTCACATCACGGTGAAATGTCGCCCGAAGCTTGTCGTCAGCTTTTGAAATATCTAACTCAGGTAAGCCATTTACCTGAGCAACACTATACGCCGGGGGCCATATGTATTGACACAAGGTCACTCCGTCTGATGACCAGTTCTGTAACTTTTAGCAAACGGTCACCTCGGTGTGTAAAGATCTAGATGCGTCGCTGAAGGGTTAAATCACTTAAGACGCCCTGTGTGGTGATAAAAGTGTAGCGGGTTCAAAGTCTCGGCAGTCACACAGACACACACATACGTACGCACACGCACACGCCCACACACACACTCACGCACAAACACGCTCACGCGCGCGCATACACACACACATACACACACATTCAAACCCCGATAACCATTCCGCAAACCTCATGCCACTCTACTACCACTTAACAACGAACAATAATATTCTCTACTTAGCTTTTTAACCTTTATAAGACTGCCAGTATTTAAGAAAACCGGAAGCAGTTATCTACCCTATGCCCGCGAACATATGAAATGTACACGCCCTTGAGAAGCCTGTTTATGATGTCAATACATTAATATCTATATCTATAAAACAGAGTGTATGTGACTTTGTTTGTGTGTATTGGATGCGTTCGATAACGGTACATCCGATTGAGATGAAATTTTTTACACGTCTTCCTTTCATTCCTGTGCAACCGACTATAATAGTTTCTTAGTATAAAATCTTCTACTTATTTAATAACATTTACTTTTTTCATTTTCATTATATAATTTCTATATAGCAGGGGGACTTCACTCTAGAAAAGTTATTTCAAGGGGCATAACTTTTAATAACATTTCTATATACTTTATAGTCATATTGTTGGACTTACTTGCACTATTGTTAAACTCTTTGTCTATAGTTATTTTCAGGCATATGAGTTATAATAAATAATGATATAATCTTTTTTTCAAAGTTTTCATAAAAATAATGCATAATGCATAACATTGTAATCCATCTTTTTCTGCTTAAAGAACTTATCAACTGTCATGTCGGTGATTAAAAACAGTTTTCATTGAATGGTGTGTGGAAGGACATTCTTGTAAGTTACTGTGCGCCAGGAGCTGGGCGAAACCACGCCGGGTCAGATAGATAGACAGACAGACAGATAGTCGGGAACGGAAGCTTATTTGACTACTTATATGAATTAAATGACATGCTCCCCACCAGGGACTGGGTGAAGCCGGGCCGGGTCAGACAGACAGACAGATAGACATACAGACAGTCGGGAACGGGAGAGCTTATATGACTACGTATATGAATTAAATGAGATGCCCCCCACCAGGGACTGGGTGAAGCCGGGCCGGGACAGACAGACAGACAGATAGACAGACAAACAGATAGTCGGGAACGGGAGAGCTTATATGACTACGTATATGAATTAAATGAGATGCTCCCCACTAGGGACTGGGTGAAGCCGGGCCGGGTCAGACAGACAGACAGACAGATAGAGACAGACAGATAGTCGGGAACGGGAGAGCTTATATGACTACTTATATGAATTAAATGAGATGCTCCCCACCATGGACTGGGTGAAGCCGGGCCGGGTCAGCCAGACAGACAGACAAACAAGCAGACAGACAGACTGATAGATAGATAGATCCCCCTCCAGGGCCTGGGCGAAGCCGGGCCGGGTCAGCTAGTTCTTTATAAACCAAACCCTAAATTTTCTTACAGTCACTGTTTCTTTGGTATCCAGCATTTTTATATTAGCTCGCCATGACATCCTTGTCAAAACTGTCTACAATTGCCTTTCTACCTACCGTTTGCTTACTGCATGGTGGTTTCATTCGAGATTCTTGCACCTATCGAAGAAATGACCGTTTACTCAAACCCCATGCATGCACTGTTCTTTTCTCGGGATTTGTAATAGTATGAAACAGTTTCCTGCATTCAGCTTCTTGACAAAAATATGTGTACAACTTCATACCGATGCTTTGAAGTGTACAAAATGTCATATTCAGTCCCATTCAACAATATTCACACATTCAGACGTTAGCGATAAATGGTAAGATTTTTAAAATAATCACGTTTTATGAAAGCACCCACATTACTGACGACACCTCTGAACATCCCCGTACCACTACGCGAGGCCCTTGTCATAAGGTCAATCTCGTGTACCACGAGAAAATTAACTATTGTGTGCTGATGTTTCTGTGTGAAGATGTAATACATTTAATAATATGGACTTCATTTCTGACCCGTAAATTGTATACCACAAATTTTGAAATCTGCTTTACAATCTCCAGAACAAACATGTTTTTGTTGGTTGGGTATAACGATAAGGTTATATGCTAAATCTCATCATGTTCCCTAAGTTGGTCACTGAGATATGGAATTTTATATTGGGTAAGACAAAATTAAAGGGACTATAGCATGATAAAGTGATTGAAAAACCGACCGCTCATTCCTCCGTGAATTCAGGCCTACATAATATGATGACCATATCACATCACAGACTGCTTCGTGACACAATTATATACAAAAACCGGATCATTTTTCTATAGTGAATATACATCTCTTCCACAAATATCACTACCGCTATCATCATGTAGCAGATCTTTTGCAGAACGTCGCTGTCATGATGGCGCACCAAAAGGATTATTAATCCGTTCCACTTCTTCTGCTTCCTGTAATTTTTTTTTTTTTTTGCGCGCGCGCTCGCTTTAAACTCAAGCGTAGTCTATACACACTATTTATAGTAGTGGATGTCTGAATTTTGTGTGTGGATTAGCTTCCCTATTAATAGTATCCCTCGCTATCAGGTAACACCACTCCAACTTCACATACCAACTCCACTCCAACTTCACACAATACCGCCATTTTTGCGTGCAGTTGTGTTATTTTGTTGTTTTGATTTTCGTTGTTTTATCTATTCGTGTTGTCCTGTCCTTGACAAAGATTCTTAGAATCGAAACGTCGGCCGTCCTTTGTTGTCCTATTGTACTTATTTGTTATTTTATTATTTCATTTTATATATATACTAGCTGACCCGGCCCGGCTTCGCCCAGGCCCTGGAGGGGATCTATCTATCTATCAGTCTGTCTGTCTGCTTGTTTGTCTGTCTGTCTGGCTGACCCGGCCCGGCTTCACCCAGTCCCTGGTGGGGAGCATCTCATTTAATTCATATAAGTAGTCATATAAGCCCTCCCGTTCCCGACTATCTGTCTGTCTATCTATCTGTCTGTCTGTCTGTCTGACCCGGCCTGGCTTCACCCAGTCCCTGGTGGGGAGCATCTCATTTAATTCATATACGTAGTCATATAAGCTCTCCCGTTCCCGACTATCTGTTTGTCTGTCTATCTGTCTGTCTGTCTGTCCCGGCCCGGCTTAACCCAGTCCCTGGTGGGGAGCATCTCATTTAATTCATATACGTAGTCATATAAGCTCTCCCGTTCCCGACTGTCTGTCTGTCTATCTGTCTGTCTGTCTGACCCGGCCCGGCTTCACCCAGTCCCTGGTGGGGAGCATCTCATTTAATTCATATAAGTAGTCAAATAAGCTTCCGTTCCCGACTATCTGTCTGTCTGTCTATCTATCTGACCCGGCGTGGTTTCGCCCAGCTCCTGGCGCACAGTAACTTAAAAGAATGTCCTTCCACACACCATTCAATGAAAACTGTTTTTAATCACCGACATGACAGTTGATAAGTTCTTTAAGCAGAAAAAGATGAGTTACAATGTTATGCATTATGCATTATTTTTATGAAAACTTTGAAAATGCCTTAAAGATTATATCATTATTTATTATAACTCATATGCCTGAAAATAACTATAGACAAAGAGTTTAACAATAGTGCAAGTAAGTCCAACAATATGACTATAAAGTATATAGAAATGTTATTAAAAGTTATGCCCCTTGAAATAACTTTTCTAGAGTGAAGTCCCCCTGCTATATAGAAATTATATAATGAAAATGAAAAAGTAAATGTTATTAAATAAGTAGAAGATTTTACACTAAGAAACTATTATAGTCAGTTGCACAGGAATGAAAGGAAGACGTGTAGAAAATTTCATCTCAATCGGATGTACCGTTATCGAACGCATCCAATACACACAAACAAAGTCACATACACTCTGTTTTATAGATATAGATTGACTACTTCTGATTTTTGGATAAGTCATGCTTTGTTTTTCACCTGTGTACGATAGATTTCCTTGTAAGGTATGTGAATGTGCATTGTATCTGTGTTTAGTGTGCCTCTTCTTTTCACAGGAGCAAAATATACCTAATTGTTTCCAGTCCAACTTTACAGGCTGCCTCCTGTATTTTCTATGCCCAGCTTCATGCTGTGGGCGCGCTAGCGAGGTTAAAAGCGAAATGCTCTGGTAATATCATGAGAATGGTCAGACACGGATTGAACGCTTGGGCTCGTCGCTTGCCAATGTGAGAAAAAAACTTGGCCACCTATTCCTCCCTGCACTCAGGCCCACAAAATGTTACGGCGCTATCACATGAAAGGCCCATTGCAAGAAACTGCTTGAGGACATGGGTTTATTTATTATTGCAGTTTTCGAGACATGGTGATAGTTTTCAGCCAGTGTTCTTCGATATTCATATCTTATTAAATATCTGTATTTTGATTTTTGTTCCACGTTATTCTATGAACATTTTTGTCACATTGGGGCCGTTATTTAGCGACTCACATCCGTAATGTACCATGCCGATGGGTGTTGTCGGTCAAGTTTCGCTATCTCACACGACCACCAGAGTCGTAGGATCAGCTCAGTGTTCTTTTCTTGATCATACCACGTGGCTGAGCCATCCAGGTATTCACTTCTCTGTCATATAATTGTTCTCTCTCTCTCTCTCTCTCTCTCTCTCTCTCTCTCTCTCTCTCTCTCTCTCTCTCTCTCTCTCTCTCTCTCTCTCTCTTTCTCTTTTCCCACCTCCCTCCCCGCCAACTAAATAATGCCTGTTGTCCCGCTTTTTTAAAATATAATTGCAAAAGGAAGATTCTGCGATGATAGGTGCGTGGAGACAACAAAAAAGACATTGGGATATTGACGACTGCGGGTGATCAGGTCACACTACAAAACCATAACGAAAAGACACATGGGATTAGAGAAACAATCTTATGTGGGGAGGGGGGTGGAGATGACAATGAGGATAAAGAATAAGAAGAAGAAGAAGAAGAAGAAGAAGAAGAAGAAGAAGAAGAAGAAGAAGAAGAAGAAGAAGAAGAAGAAGAAGAAGAAGAAGAAGAAGAAGAAGAAGAAGAAGAAGAAGAAGAAGAAGAAGAAGAAGAAGAAGAAGAAGAAGGAGGAGGAGGAGGAGGAGGAGGGGGAGGGGGAGGAGAAGTGAGTCAGGTGTTTTTCTTAATACACAATGTCTATTACACCATCAGTGTACCTGAAGCATATCCGACCGTGGTGGTGACGTCATAAGGACCGTCTACAGGGCCGCTACTCTCATCGTGACTTGGGTTGTTCACATCTTGCCTTACCTGCCGAAATATAAACACTGTGTTTACTTCATGTGCTTTCGAATAGATATATATGCACTCAATGGCACCTTGATACACGATAGTTTGTTACATTGTGTTTCGAAAACAGTACAGTAACTACAACTCATGGCTGGGGCCAGAGATGGAGTTATACCCCTTTATAGCTCAGAGCTTTGGCTGAATTGTAGAGGCCATGTGTTGCCCATGGTCCCTCTCTCGGCCTGCCTAGTTTTCTTCAGAGAAAAGGTAACACCAATACATCTGGAACAAAGCAAGCTGCAGAAGCTGCCAGATCAGCAAAGCAATGTTCTAATTGTCTGCCTGTCGATCCTAGACCAGTTGCCGGCCAGGGCTTAGGGCCTGGTCTGGTGTCGCTATGACATTGAGTCTGTCGGTTGCATTTCTCGCACTAGGGTGAGGCTTGTCACCTCCCAATTGCGCTTCTCTGCCCGAAGCCGTTGGCACAATGCGACATGTCGTGTTTGGTGAGCGCTGCCCAACATTCGGTGGTACCATAAAGCAGGTAGTACCGTCTACTGTTGTACGGTAGTTCTGACATATCTAAGACTTGTATATAAAACAATCATTAAATAATATATTTACCTGGAAGGCAGCAATGCTTTCAAAAGCACACAGATATGCCAGGACCGTTACATAACCGGCAAACAACATGGCGGCAAAATCTATATGTGTCGTTCAGCTGTTGTGTGGCTAGGTTCGGATTTCTAGTTGTTGTATTTATTTGGTAAATGTGAAGATCCTCTTGACAGGTGATACGTGTAGTCTCACTTTGGGTATATTGCTAATTCACACGCATAAATCACTATTAATAAGTATTTGTTGTTTTATGTTGGCGAATATCACTTTCAAATGTTTGGGCAATTATTGATGTCTACAGAATCGGTGTGTTATAGGATCCGGACCATGTTGTTTACTTACATTTTACAATTGTAATCGTGCTTTTATGGATATGCATTCTTTTTTGGTGTAACAATCGATCTGAATAAGCTGATATTGTAATTAATATGACAAACAAGAAACATATTTCCCTGTCTCACTTCTATATTTGCTTAATTCGACTCCTCACGAAACTATTTACGAACAACGTGAATTGTCACAGAAAATATCATATATGTTCTACATCAGGTGGCAGCATGTAGCATCAGTTATTGGCGAAGCTATAAGGCTTTGAAATAACATGATAAATACATTCTTCTTCTTCTTCTTCTTCTTCTTCTTCTTCTTCTTCTTCTTCTTCTTCTTCTTCTTCTTCTTCTTCTTCTTCTTCTTCTTCTTCTTCTTCTTCTTCTTCTTCTTCTTCTTCTTCTTCTTCTTCTTCTTCTTCTTCTTTCTTCTTCTTCTTCTTCTTCTTCTTCTTCTTCTTCTTCTTCTTCTTCTTCTTCTTCTTCTTCTTCTTCGTCTTCTTCTTCTTCTTCTTCTTCTTCTTCTTCTTCTTCTTCTTCTTCTTCTTCTTCTTCTTCTTCTTCTTCTTCTTCTTCTTCTTCTTCTTCTTCTTCTTCTTCTTCTTCTTCTTCTTCTTCTTCTTCTTCTACTTCTTCTTCTACTTCTTCTTCTTCTTCTTCTTCTACTTCTTCTTCTTCTTCTTCTTCTTCGTCTTCGCACTCGCTCTCTTTGGACTGAAGCGTAGTCCATACACATTACTTCTAGTAATACTGGGCTGAATTTTTCGTGTTGATTTGCTGTCCCTATTACCAGTGTCCCTCGCCATCAGGCGAACCCACTCTGACTTCAGAGGTATTCTCAAGTATTGACAGCGCGTATAGAAGTAGAGGACAACGGTAAATATTAGAGGACGTACGCGACAATATACACATTGAAAGCTATGGTGCCCATATCGAGATTCGAACCTGTTCAATTACTTCTCATGCTATCGCGGTGATCTCTGATGTTGTCTAAATAGATCTGTAGATATATATATATATATATATATATATATATATATATATATATATATATATATATATATATATATATATATATATATATATATATATATATATATATATATATATATATAAAACACAATGTCTGTCTGTATGTATGTATGTTATTTATGCGTTCGCGAACGGTCCATCCGATTGAGATGAAATTGTCTACACGTCTTCTTCTCATTCCCGTGCAGCCAACTGTCACAGTTTGTTAGTGTACAAACAGTTATTTATTTAATATTTTAATTTACATTATAATTTACATATAGCGAGGTGACATAACTTTTAATAGCATTGCTATATATGTAAAAATTCTTGCATATTTCTCAAATAGGTGGACTTTTTCGCTACAGTTATCTACAGGCATATGCGTTATAATACTCCTCCTCCCCCTCCTCCGCCTCCTCCCCTTCTTCTCCCTCCTGCTCCCCTCCCCCTCCTCCTCCTCCCCTCCCCCTCCTCCCCTTCCTCCCTCTCCTCCTCCTCCTTATCCTCCCCTCCTCCTCCTACTCTTCTTCCTCCCACTTCTCCTCCTCTACCTAATACTCCCCCTCTTCTCCCCTCCCTCCTCCCTACCCCTCCTTCTCCTCCCCCTGCTCCTCCTCCACCCTGCTCCTCCTCCCCCTCCTCCTCTTTCCCCCCCTCTTCCACCTCCTCCTCCTCCTCTTCCTCCTCCCTCCTCCTCCTCTTCCCCTCCTTCTCCTCCTCCCCTCCTCCCTCCCCCTCCTCCCTCCTCCTCCTCTCCTCCTCCTCCTCCCCCTGCTCCTCCCCCTACTCCTCATGCCCCTCCTCCTCCTACTCCTTCTCCCCTCCTCCTCCCTCCTCCTCATCCCCCTCCACCTCCTCCCTTCTCCTCCCCCTCCTCCTCCCCCTCCTCCTCATCTCCTCCTCCTCCCCCTCCTCCTCCCCCTCCTCCTCCTCCCCCTCCTCCTCATGCCCTCCTCCTCCTCCGCCTCCCCCTCCTCCTCCCCTCCTCCTCCTTCTCCTCCGCCTCCGCCTCCGCCTCATCCTTCTCCTCCTTCTCCCCCTCCTCTCCCCTCCTCCTGCCCTCCTCCTGCCCCCCTCCTCCCATCCTACTCTCCTCCCCCTTCTTCTCCCTCCTCCTCCTCCCCTCCCCCTCCTCCTCCTCCCCTCCCCCTCCTCCCCTTCCTCCCTCTCCTCCTCCTCCTCCTTATCCTCCCCTCCTCCTCCTACTCTTCTTCCTCCCCCTCCTCCTCCTCTACCTCTACCTTCCTACCCCTCCTTCTCCTCCCTCTGCTCCTCCACCTCCACCTGCTCCTCCTCCCCCTCCTCCTCTTCCCCTCCTCTTCCACCTCCTCCTCCTCCTCTTCCTCCTCCCTCCTCCTCCTCTTCCCCTCCTTCTCCTCCTCCCCTCCTCCCTCCCCCTCCTCCCTCCTCCTCCTCCCCCTGCTCCTCCCCCTACTCCTCATCCCCCTCCTCCTCCTACTCCTTCTCCCCTCCTCCTCCCTTCTCCTCATCCCCCTCCACCTCCTCCCTTCTCCTCCCCCTCCTCCTCATCTCCTCCTCCTCCCCCTCCTCCTCCCCCTCCTCCTCCTCCCCCTCCTCCTCCTGCCCTCCTCCTCTCACCCTCCACCTCCTCCTCCGCCTCCCCCTCCTCCCCCTCCTCCTCCCCTCCTGCTCCTTCTCCTCCGCCTTCGCCTCCGCCTCATCCTTCTCCTCCTTCTCCCCCTCCTCTCCCCTCCTCCTGCCCTCCTCCTGCCCCCCTCCTCCCTCCTCCTCCTCTCCTGCCCTCCTCCTCCCTCTCCTCCCCCTTCTAGTCCTCCTCCTCCCCCTCCTCCCTCTCCTCTCGCTCCTTCTCCTTCCCTCCTCCTCCTCCCTCCCTCCTCCTCCTCTCCTCCTCCTCCCCCTTCTCCTCCTCCCCTCCACCTCCTCCTCCTCCTCCCCTCCTCCTCTTTCTTCTCCCCCTTCTTCTCCTCCTCCTCCTCCTGCCCCCTCCTCTCCCCTCCTCCTCCCATCCTCCTCTCGTCCACCTTCTTTCCCCTCCTCCTCCCCTCCTCCCCCTTCTTCCCTCTCCTCTCTCCTCCTCTCCTCCCCCTCCTCCTCCCTCCTCCCACTTCTAGCCCTCCTCCTCCCCATCCTCCCTCTCCTCTCGCTCCTTCTCCTTCCCTCCTCCTCCTCCCTCCCTTCTCCTCCTCCCCTCTTTCCCCCTCCTCCTCCTCCCCTGCTCCCTATTTAGTTATTGGGATGAAGATTTTTCTCTTCCAATCTGTTCGCCATATTTCCGGGAACGGGAACTGGAGCTTATATGATAACTTATATGAATTAAATGAGACACTCCCTGCCAGGGACTGGGCGTAGCCGGGCCGGGCTTCTTATATGGGAACGGGAACCGGAGCAGGGGCCGATTATGAATTATATGAGACGCTCCCCGCCAGGAGCTGAGCGAAGCCGGGCCGGGTCGTCTTTTTTGGGAACGGGAACGGGAGCAGGGGCCGAATATGAATTAAATGAGACGCTCCATTTACCCAAGTTAATTGTTGAGGGAAGATGTAAAGATCTTTCAAGCGCTCTTTCTAATACTAGACAGACAGACAGACAGACAGACAGACAGACAGACAGACAGACAGACAGACAGACAGACAGACAGACAGACAGACAGGTGGATAGTCGGGAACGGGAACGGGAGCTTATATGACTACTGGGCGAAGCCGGGCCGGGTCATACAGACAGACAGACAGACAGACAGACAGACCAGGTAAGGATCACTCCAGACTTAATTGATACCGAATCATAGCCCTGCAAAACACCTTGGCAAAGTCCTCGAAAAGATAGTATCCCGCAGGTTCCAGCGATATTTGGAAAGTCGAAATCTGCTTCCCAAAGGGCTCGGGAGTTACCGGCCAGGGAAGGAGATAACCTTGATACGATCTGTAACTCCAGATAAACTGGAGAAGATCTATATGTGTCGTTCGGCAGTTGTCTGGCTAGGTTCGGATTTCTAGTTGTAGTATTTATTTGGTAAATGTGAAGATCCTCTTGAAAGGTAATACGTGTAGTCTCACTTCTGGGCCAATTCGGATACTTTTTCATGTGATGTCTATGATGCTTCCAGGATAAACAGGAGACAGTGGCGGTAGCTCTTGACCTGGAGGATGTGTATAACAGGGATAGGAATGATCGGTTGATATACACTCTGTTGGACGTGGAGGTCTGCCCTTGCCTTGTTAGATCGGTTGCGGCAGTCCTTTATGAGCGTAAGGTTGCACTGCTCACGGGTTCCTGGACTTCTGACCACTGTACTATTACACCTGGGTTGCCACAGAGATCTGCCATGTCCCCAGTGCTCGTTAATGTCTACACCAGCGAAGTCGCAGCTATTGAGACACCATGTGTTGGAACATCTTGACGTTTGCAGATGATTTTCTGGTGTATATACAGGGCAGGGATAGGGAAATATTGGCTGCAGATTTATAGGTGGCAGTAAACAGGGTGACAGAGTGGTGCAGGGACGCAGGGGCCGGTGTAAACTCAGACAAGGCATCGGTTGTGTGGTATTCCCTGGATAACTGGATTGTGACGGCAGGTGTCCCATGCATTATAATTAATGGATGTCCTCTTGAGAGAGTAAGTTGAAGCACTTGGGTATCAACTTCGACAGGTGTTTGTCTTTTAAAGATAATAGGCGGCTTTGATGGTGAAAGCTGGTAGGGGACTTAATGCTTTGAGGGCGATGGCTGCATCCGGGGTATAGCAGAGGATGCTGTACAGGCTCTTTCAGCAGTTAATAATTTCTGTCATTGAGTATGGTTTGGGGCTCCTGACAGTATCAAAGATTCAGCTTGAAAGGTTGGAGCCATACAAAATGCGGCCATGCGTGTGATTCTGGGGTACACAAAGGACAAACCAATTATATGAATGAGGCATACCCTGGCGCTTTCAACGATGGCAGATAGGTTAAATTATGCCTGAGAGTTGCTGTAGATAGGGATCATGTCATGGTCTTACATTATATGGACATTTTGCTCGCTCTCTCAGAACAGGGGATGAAGCAATCATACACTCCCAATGATTGGACTCTCACTCGCGGCCACGTGTAGTAACCTTTTATTCACGTAACCTATTTACATTAAGTACATTCGTGACTAGTTGCGCGCATAACTCGGCGCAACGCGTACATCATTACAACATGAAGTATATACATTGCACATCTTATATTAATACAACATGTCTCTCACTCTGTCACAGCTTAAACACATTCCACTCTACTAGTCAGTCACGCTATCTCTCAGCAGTCAGAGAATACAAGCACAACTCTATCTGTCCGTCTTGTCTCGCTGTCCTGAACCCGTCTGCCGGACACATGTTGTCGGCGTCTAGCGGTATTTGAAAGTGAAGGGTTCAATACAGGTGAATAGTACGAGCATAGATGAAACATAAATTCAGGCGTCAATAACATATGATTTATTATTCTCGAATATAATTACATAATACTGTCTCATCACTCGCTAACAGCGTTCATTCTCGCACTAGTCAGTATACAGCAATAATGTGGCAATGCAATATTACGATACCAATTACTACACTCACGTATCACAGCTCCACACACAAACACAAGTCACACGGCTCAGCTATTCAATAGCTCTCAAGTATTAAGTAGAGTCTATCCTGTCACACTCTCAGTCATGCATCCTCTCTCAGTCGTGTCCAAAGCCCGTCTGGCTTCCCTTCGACTGCCCAGTGGTCACGAGGTACTTGCCCCTCGTGCAACCCGTGGGAAGTCAGATGTCTCGCATACGCCGGTTTGAGACCAGGCGTACTGCGTCGTTCACTTCATAATGACCTGTCCTTCACGGGTACAGTCCTATCTTTCAGCATCTAGATTCTTCTCATTCCCCCCTAACTCACGCCATGTCCCTATCTCTAACATATGTCCTTTCTTATGTCCCCTATAGGACCTTGACATACTTCCCCTCCTCCACTCCTGTGTGGTGTATTCTTTTAATTAGTTTGTACTAATAATGTCAAGGCCCAAGGGGAGTAATATAAAGGCCCAGGGCAGTAATATAGTAAATAGGAACTCTATGATGTCTATTGAAGCACTAACAATGAATGCTATATACTGTAACATTTTGGGTGGTTGACAAAGAGTCTATACTCTCGTCAATCTTAAATAAGGAGCTATCCAGTCCGAAGTAACAAACGTCTCATATTGCGGTCTTTCGTTCATACTTGCGTCTTTCTCAGGCATCCAAAATGGTGCCATGGATAATGGCTCTTTTAACAGAGACTCATCAAGGAAATATCCTTGGTCCCATTAAGAATGCTTGCAACTTATTGTCCTCAATTTATGTATGTATAACATTTTTTTACTCCCGTATGTTGGCAGTGAATGTACTAGACATATTTTGTTTCCATACCGTCCCTTGTTAACTGTAAGTGTTGACTAATCTCCCGTGATTGTACTATTAAAGTGTCTGCGCTTTATCTGATTTTGTTGAGTGTTTAAGTGTTATATTTACATTGGTGTGTTTAGTATTTGTGCTAAGTGTGTGTGTTCTAATGTGTGATGTTTTTAAGTTATCTAAGTGTCAAAAGCTAGAATTTCCAACGTCATGATCCACAGTATATGTGTGATTCATGCGGTAGACTTTCGAGCTATGATTCTTAGATTCATAATTGATTTGGTCTAACTGCTATGTTATAAAACACCTGTAAAAATCTCATAAATAACATGTGTTACACAAGACGTATATAATATACAAGCACAAGAGTTGGGCGTACAACTGTGATGAACATACATTGTCTTTAATTCATGCACTCTGTCTGTCACGCGTCTTTTATTCACACGAAGTCTTTCTTAATTATATTGTTAGAATAATAAATGAAGTTTAGGAATAATTATTGCCAATGTAAAAAATATTGGCAGCAAATTCGATTTTTAGAAAATAATTTTAACAACGCGATTAATAGTAGAAAAGGAAATTTAGGAACTTAGTAAAGCCAAACTTTACGTTATTTCATATTAGTTTTATATGAAATATAAGTTAATTTGTATATGATATTTACAGATTACATTTTAATTGACATGCTGCATTACAAAATACAATTAAATGACATTTAAATTAACTAATTAACTTGGTGATCCTTCTGGTGATATCGTTGATGAAGAATGTTAGTAGTAGATATCAAAAGTTCGTCGCGTTTAGTGGTTAGAAATGTTCTGTCCAAATTTCTGATAAATTGCACGGATAATGTAACCATGTAGGAAATTTGTTACTAGGTTTTGACGAATTTCGAATGTCGCTGTTTGTATGTTCGGGCATCATAATGGCACTTCATTCATCTGGTGGGTCAGGCATTCTTGTCAAAAGATCAGGTAAAATATTTTTGGACCCTTTAATATGCTGGATGTCCAAAACTAAAATCTTGCAATATTAAAGCCCACATTGCGATTCTGTTGTTTTTCGGTGTGCCCTGTTTGATTACCAACAGCAGTGAGTTATCAATTTGGATGAGAAAGTGGGTGCCCCTGAGGTATTTTTCCAGTTTCAGGACACAATAGACTACACTCAGTCCCTCCAATTCTGCAATGCTGTATCTCTTTTCTGCCGGTTTGAGCTTGAGGCTGACGTAGAGAATTTGATGCTCGATTCCATCGTGCTTCTGCACTTAAATTCCAGATATAGAAGTAGTGCTGGCATCTGTTTTCAATATAAACTGAGTATTAATATCTGGGAGACGAAGAATGGGTGGATTGGAAAAAATCAATTTCAATTTCTTAATTGCGTCATCTAAATAGACACTCTTAAAAATGCAATTAATAAAAAAATTTCTGATAGAATATGGAATAACAATGGAAATTGTCACAATGGATATGAATTTATCATAGAAATACATTAAGTTAGAAATACATCTCTTTCTATAATATAATATGTAGCTTGGAAATTCGACCACGCAGATGGCAATCATTTTGAATACGTGATAGGCCAGTCTTGATTGAATTTCTTTGCCAAAATTGTACTAATGTATGTGTGGGATTTTACACATTACAAATAAATTAACAATTTTGCGCCAATAATAATGAATAGACATTTTGGTGGTATTTGTAATTTCAATATGAAATAATCTTGACTGATTCATCGGTAAGCTTGTGATTATCACAGATAGTTCATTTGTCCACAAGATTGTAGTTAAAGATAAATTCTGATGTATAAGTAGTGTTGTTGTAAGTTTTGTCAATAATAGCAGTAATGTCAGTAGTGTAAACAAGTCAGATCTGAATTTAGGTGAATTTGGGTGTTTAGCTATGTCGGTTGCGTTGTGTGTCTTAGAGAAAGTGTTGATGTCGCTGTCAGTACAACTGGTGGGTGGTAATTCTGTGTTGACCTTGTCAATTGTTTCCCTGCTGTTGAGTGTTGAGAAAAGTAGTTCGTCGTTTATGTTTTTGTGATAAAGCGGTTTGTTTGTATGCGGTAGTTGGAACTTTAGTTTTAGTCTTAATTTAAACGTTTGCGTTGTTTTATTTGCATGCTGTTTGTATGCATGGTTGTTGTCTTGTGATGTTAGTTTGGTACTGATGATAATTTATGTAGGTTTGTTAAGAGTATTAATGACTCTTTTATTTGTCAATCTGATGTGATAAATTTGTGCGGAACAAGTGTAATGAAACCCATGTGTTTCTTGTTTAGCTTTGTCACTTGTAGTCTCCTTTGAAGTTTTTACTTGTTTGTCCTCTTTATGGTACTTATAATTTTGCTCACTATCTGAAGGTTTCTTTACTGCTTCATTGTTGCAATTCTTTTGTTCCCAAATTTTAATGTCTTTGTTGGAACAATTTCTGTCATTGAGGAGAATCCCAATAATAAGATCTGCGCACGGGTTATTTAATACCGCACAGATTACCTGACCTGATATGAATGTGTGTGAATTTCTATCAGTGCCAGATGATATTTTCCAATATTGCCTGCAAATGTGGGACATGTTACAAAGTCTACTATGTAGTCACTGTCTTGTATGAATGTTTTTCTTACCCCATTCAAGGTCGCTCCGCTATCGCGAAAGATTTTACATGGCTGTTTATTTATAATGCCTTTGTGGAAGTCTAATTTGCCTTTTGATGTTAAGGTAGCGTTGGCACTTTCATTTGTGATTGGGATGGTATGACCCACTCCAAAATATTGTCTGAATGGAATTTCTTACAGGTGTTACATTCATCATAGTTAAATATGCCTATAACTTCTACAGCATTCCCATTCTCATGTTAACTTTCATTCTCTCTCTCATTCTCATCATTCTCATCTTCATCTGATGATGTGTCAATCAAAATAGCATTTGCTTCCTTTAGCATGCGACGACCCTCACAATTATAGGAATAATGGCCAAAAGCCCGGCAAAAGAAGCATATAACAGCTCTGTTGTACTCTGTACGTTTTGGCTTTTGTTTGTTTATCATCATTTCTAGGTAATGTTTATAATTAGGGTTCTTATCACACATCGAGTAATCATCGTGTCCTAATCTACAATATTTACATGTTGTGTACCTCATTTTAGGTTTACTCTTATTATGAAATGGTTTTGGTTTTGTTACATTTATAGCAGCTGCTGCATCATTTGGACTATCATTTAAAATAAAAATATCTCTGTTTGCTGAACAAAAATTCGTTACCTTCCTGCTCAATGTCATGAATAGTCTGACAATCACTCTGTTTAAAAAATTTGGAGAAAGCTGTTGGTAATGATGTTATGATTTTGTTTATAATCATTAAGTCTTTTAACTTGTCGAACCTTTTCTCTACTTTTGCTGAGTTAATCCACTTTGTGAATACATCCTGTGTTGTTGAGACGTAGTCTATGAATGTTTGGTTGCCTTTTGGACTTAATTTAGCAAACTGCATCTGATATCCAGCAGTGTCTAATGAAAAATGTTGCATTATTCTTTGTTGGATATAATCATAATTTATTCGTAATTCCTTAGGAATGGTTTCTATTACTTTTAATGGCTCTAAAGCTAAATTTTGCATGTATATATAGGCCCAATCCTCCTTTGCAATGTCATGGTGTTGCATTAAACATTCAAAATTCTCTGTCCATGCGCCGATTGAGTCTCCAGAACAAAAGGGCTTTACTATTCCTTTGAACTTATTGAATTTCTGTTCTTCTTCCTTACTTTTTAATTTATTCATTGAAATCTCTACGTTAGAGTCTATTTCTAATTGCTTTACTCTCATCTGTGTTTCTGACTCAATTTTCTTAGCTTCTAATTCCAATTCTTTTTGTCTTACGGCTGCTTCAGTTGCTTTGTTAGCTGCCTCTATTTCTAACTTTTTGTTAGCTGCTTCTAATTCTTTTTGTTTGATGGCTGCTTCAGTTGCTTTATTAGCTGCCTCTATTTCTAACGTTTTGTTAGCTTCTGCTGTTTCTAATTCTAACTTTTTGTTAGCTGCTGCCGTTTCTAATTCTAGTTTCTTTTGTTCACGTTCTAAAGCTCTTTCCTCTCTTGGCACGTTATCTGCTTGTGTCTTTTGACTCCATTCTACTAATTTATCTCCTGTGTAACCTAGCTTTTCTCCTAACTCGATACACTTTTTTTAACGTCGACATTTTAGAATGTTACAAAATATTTATGTACACAAAAAGATTATGACCCTTGGGAATTAATTATGAAATATATTGGTTGGTTATTTACCTTTTAATAAGATTGAAATATGGTACAATAAATTTATATATTTTAAAACAGAATGAGTGCCTATTTGGAATTGCAATCAAAGAAATAAAGTTTAACTCATCTGATTTTACCGGGTGTTGTTCCAACACTACTTGTACTTCTGCTGTAGTTGCTTTCGTGATCTCTGCAACTGGTTTATAGGTAATATATTTAGTACATCATCCTGTTGTAGGACAGAAAAACATTAATATCGTCGTATAGTCATGTCCATGTCAGTGTCGTGTTATGAGAAAGAATTATATCAATAATTAGTTTTAGAATAAACTTCAGAGTGGATCAGAATAAACATATATATATATATTCAAAACAATGTTTTCCCGTAGTGAATTTGAATAACGAAGACACAAACAATAGATTGCACGATTTATTGCCTGGCATATTTCGCTGCATCTCCTCGGGTACATACTGCAGAAATCACACAACTTACGTGAAATTAACTAGATAAATCCTTCAAGTTGAAATATACACAATTTCGCACAGTAATGTCACTTATCTACCACGGTAATTTTAAGCTGACTAACATGTCTTTCTGTTTACACAATTCTGGCTTGCGTTGATAGATCATAATTGCTTCTGCAAATTTTAACAAGCGAGTATTTTGTGTTCTAAACAACACGCGAAATGCAGTGTCTCTGGACACAACGTGACCACTGGCGACAATGTGTCTGCCGATTGAAGACGCCGGGAGCTTCCGGTGTGTCGGCTCCTCGCGGCTAGCCACTCCTGTGTGTTGTATCTTGTTGACCCATTGAGGTATGTGTTCTGACACCCGTTTGTTAAGCTGTCTCTCCGTTCGACCAATGTAAACGGCCTGGCATCTACATGTGAATTGGTAAATACAATTGTTTGTGGCGTACAGAGGAACAGGCTCTTTGACTGTTGGTGTAGGAATGGGTACGGTTTTACATCTAATGACTGGAGTTGCCGCACAGAATGTTCGACCTACTGCTGTAGTAAGCCGGTCTTGTAGACGTTGCATTACGTCATCCCCTCGAAAGGTTAGCTGGATGAACACCTTGAGTTTAGGGACTGTAGTTACGTCTGCTTTGGGTTTGGGCTGTTGGCAATGGCGCTTTATAAATCCTGTGGAGTACCCATTCAGGTTTAAGACATTCTTCAGAGTTTCAAATTCCTCTGTCAGTGTGTCCTGGGTGCATATCTTTCTAGCACGGTCAAACAAGGTCCGTACTAAGCCCCGTTTGTACTGGACAGGTGTGAAGCTCTGAAAATTTAGGTATTGGCCAGTCCATGTTTCTTTGCGGTACACCGATCTTTGAATTGTGCCGTCTGCTCTACGTCTCATTAGAATATCTAGGAACGGTAACGCTTCGTTGTGTTCGTGTTCCATAGATAGAGAGATGTTTTTATGCGTCTTGTTCATTGTGGCCTGAAACGATGTTGCTTGTAGCTCGTCTGTGGTGATAATTAGTATATCGTCCACATAACGCCGGTAAACACAACGAAGCGTTACCGTTCCTAGATATTCTAATGAGACGTAGAGCAGACGACACAATTCAAAGATCGGTGTACCGCAAAGAAACATGGACTGGCCAATACCTAAATTTTCAGAGCTTCACACCTGTCCAGTACAAACGGGGCTTAGTACGGACCTTGTTTGACCGTGCTAGAAAGATATGCACCCAGGACACACTGACAGAGGAATTTGAAACTCTGAAGAATGTCTTAAACCTGAATGGGTACTCCACAGGATTTATAAAGCGCCATTGCCAACAGCCCAAACCCAAAGCAGACGTAACTACAGTCCCTAAACTCAAGGTGTTCATCCAGCTAACCTTTCGAGGGGATGACGTAATGCAACGTCTACAAGACCGGCTTACTACAGCAGTAGGTCGAACATTCTGTGCGGCAACTCCAGTCATTAGATGTAAAACCGTACCCATTCCTACACCAACAGTCAAAGAGCCTGTTCCTCTGTACGCCACAAACAATTGTATTTACCAATTCACATGTAGATGCCAGGCCGTTTACATTGGTCGAACGGAGAGACAGCTTAACAAACGGGTGTCAGAACACATACCTCAATGGGTCAACAAGATACAACACACAGGAGTGGCTAGCCGCGAGGAGCCGACACACCGGAAGCTCCCGGCGTCTTCAATCGGCAGACACATTGTCGCCAGTGGTCACGTTGTGTCCAGAGACACTGCATTTCGTGTGTTGTTTAGAACACAAAATACTCGCTTGTTAAAATTTGCAGAAGCAATTATGATCTATCAACGCAAGCCAGAATTGTGTAAACAGAAAGACATGTTAGTCAGCTTAAAATTACCGTGGTAGATAAGTGACATTACTGTGCGAAATTGTGTATATTTCAACTTGAAGGATTTATCTAGTTAATTTCACGTAAGTTGTGTGATTTCTGCAGTATGTACCTGACGAGATGCAGCGAAATATGCCAGGCAATAAATCGTGCAATCTATTGTTTGTGTCTTCGTTATTCAAATATATATATATATATATATATATATATATATATATATATATATATATATATATATATATATATATATATATATATATATATATATATATATATATTAGATTGTCGTTGTTGTGTGTGTCATTACAATTTTACTCGGTTAGTCCAAGGTTTACAGTTGTTTTATCTCTCTTGGGACTAGTCGAAACGGACATTTTCCCCCATAGTTAACCTGTCAGCGTCTAGCGGTATTTGAAAGTGAAGGGTTCAAGACAGGTAAATAGTGCGAGCATAGATGAAACATAAATTCAGGCGTCAATAACATATGATTTATTATTCTCGAATATAATTACATAATACTGTCTCATCACTCGCTAACAGCGTTCATTCTCGCACTAGTCAATATACAGCAATAATGTGGCAATGCAATATTACAATACCAATTACTACACTCGCATATCACAGTCCCACACACAAACACAAGTCACACGGCTCAGCTATTCAATAGCTCTCAAGTCTAAGTAGAGTCTATCCTGTCACACTCTCAGTCATGCATCCTCTCTCAGTCGTGTCCAAAGCCCGTCTGGCTTCCCTTCGACTGCCCAGTGGTCACGAGGTACTTGCCCCTCGTGCAACCCGTGGGAAGTCAGATGTCCCGCATACGCCCGGTTGAGACCAGGCGTACTGCGTCGTTCACTTCATAATGACCTGTCCTTCACGGGTACAGTCCTATCTTTCAGCATCTAGATTCTTCTCATTCCCACTTACTCACCCAATGTCCCTATCTCTAACATCTGTCCTTTCTTATGTCCCCTATAGGACCTTGACACGGGTATTCTTGGTCAGACCTTGCCTTCTCACCACTCGTGCGTCCCGTGTATCAAGAGGACCACTGGGCCTCAATTGCGACGTGGCATAGCCTGCACTCGGTGACACCTTGCTGCGGTTGTGTTTACTGTCGTAAGTTGTCTTTCACCTACAGGCTATGGAGATCCTGACACTCTCCCTCGCCCTCCTGTATGAAAGGGTAACCTTTCATCATAATGGTGGTTATTCATAGTCTAAGTTTATAAAGCAATTATTGGTCAGGATAGACTAGCTACTTATCCTGATGGATTGTAATATGGTATATTTGTAGGGTGTTATCTGCTTGACAGTGATGCATGATATATATCTACTTCATGCAGTGCTGTCCTTAGGCTGCTTGCATCAAGTCTTGTCCCCTTGTTGGATTAGTACTTTGTTTGACCATGGACTCCGCACAGACCGGAGGTTAACAGCGATTGACGCTATCTTTCAAGCTACGCACCCCCTCACAACAAATAACATGTTCGGGTTTAAATCATCTATATGATAATTTCATAATCAAAAAACTAATCCGTATGGTCAGATATTCCAATTCTGGTCAGTCAAATTTAGTAAACATCGTCCACCTCTAGTTGACGCTAACTGGTGTTTTGTAGTCGTTTAGACCACTATGAAACAACAAATATATGCATGTATCGATTTACCAATTTTAGATTGTTTCCACTTACGTACCATAATAAATCACTATGCGGGGTAATTTTCAGATGCTTTCAAAACAATAAAGTACATTTGTTTTCTTTCTTCTAATTGTCAAACGTTTGATCTTTATTTACAATAGTGACACACCTGGCACTATTGAAAAGAAATAATCAATCGATGATCCTTAGATCACAAAAGTCTAAATCCTTTATCTCAAATTCACATATTCAAAACAATGTTTTCCCGTGATGAATTTGAATAACGAAGACACAAACAATAGAATGCACGATTTAGTGCCTGGCATATTTCGCTGCATCTCATTAGATACATACTGCAGAAATCACACAACTTATGTGAATTAATTAGATAAATCCTTCAAACTGAAATATACACATGTTCGCACAGTAATATCGATTGTCTACCACGGTAATTTTAAACTGACTAACATGTTTTTCTGCTTGCACAAGGACGGCTTACGAAGGTTTATTATTATAGCTTCAGTAAACTTTAACAATCGACTACTTTGTGTGTTGAACAACACACGGAAGGCACTGTCTCTTTCAACCACTGACCGCACTCGAGCACATGTCTCCAGACCGATGAAGCCGGACTGTTCCGGTGTGTCGGTCTGCCTAGGCTACCATCTTCTGTGTGTAGTATCTTGTCCACCCAATTCGGAATATGTTCCGAAACCCTGCAATGTAACTGTCGCTCAGTTCTGCCTATGGAGATGGCCTCGCATCTGCATGTAAATTGGTAAATACAATTTGATGTGGCGTACAAAGCTACAGGTTCTTTTACTGCTGGGACTGGGATCGGTGTGTTTCTGTACCTTATGACTAGAGCTGCAGCACAGAATGTTCGCTCGACTGCTGTGGTGAGCCGGTCCCGCAGACGTTGCATTACGTCATCTCCTCGGAAGGTTAGCTGGATGAATACCTTGAGTTTAGGGACTGTAGTTACTTCTGATTTCGGTTTGGGCTGCTGGCAGTGGCGCTTTATAAATCCTGTGGAGTACCCATTCAGGTTTAAAGCATTCTTCAGAGTTTCAAATTCCTCTGTCAGTGTGTCCTGGGTGCATATCTTCCTAGCACGGTCAAACAGGGTCCGTACTAAGCCCCGTTTGTACTGGACATGTGCGAAGCTCTGAAAATTTAAGGATTGGCCAGTCCATGTTTCTTTGCGGTACACCGATCTTTGAATAGATATCCTAATGAGACGTAGAGCAGACGACACAAGACGGCTTTATACGCCACATCAAATTGTATTTACAAATTTACATGCAGATGCGAGGCCATCTACATAGGCAGAACTGAGCGACAGTTACATTGCAGGGTTTCGGAACATATTCCGAATTGGGTGGACAAGATACTACACACAGAAGATGGTAGCCTAGGCAGGCCGACATACCGGAACAGTCCGGCTTCATCGGTCGGAAGACATGTGCTCGAGAGCGGTCACGTGGTTGAAAGAGACAGTGCCTTCCGTGTGTTGTTCAACACACAAAGTAGTCGATTGTTAAAGTTTGCTGAAGCTATAATAATCAACCTTCGTAAGCCGTCATTGTGCAAGCAGAAAGGCATGTTAGTCAGGTTAAAATTACCGTGGTAGACAATCGACATTACTGTGCGAACAAGTGTATATTTCAGTTTGAAGGATTTATCTAATTAATTCACGTAAATTGTGTGATTTCTGCAGTATGTACCTGGCGAGATGCAGCGAAATATGCCAGGCAATAAATCGTGCAATCTATTGTTTATGTCTTCGTTATTCAAATTCTCATATGTAAATTACAAAGTCAGAAAAATCATTCGCTCGTTCATTCATACTTAACTATTTGTTTGTATAGTCTGCTATGATGTTAATTTAGAACAACAATCAGAAAGAAAACGGAAGTTAATATTGTGTTTACACGATGTTGGAATACACACATTTTTCTTCAAACAGAACACTGGAGTACACTGTTTTGTGCAACGTTGTCGTTTATCTAACACAGTCCATAACTCAGTTAAAATATTCGCACTGTTCGGTGGAGTTATTTCACTATGTTAATAAGTGCTGTTATTACTCAATATTACCAAGCGCTGGAAATACGGTAAGATTTTGAGGTTGTGTAGCACTGTTCTTTTTGCACTTGTTTGTGAAAATATCTCCAACGTTTCATGTACTCTTAACTTGCTCATTCTGCCTTATTCATTTATTCACAATTTCACAAATTAAAATTGTACTTCAGGAATATAAAAGGACTTAGTCCACATCACAATCAATGAGGTTTAACAGCGGTCTTTTGTGACGGGATATTGTTTGCGCTGTACTGTGATATATGTCTGAGCGCAGTTTGCAACTGGATTTAATCTTTGCGCTCAGGCGTAGTTGGACTTTCAGTGGACTCATCGAGCGGAATTCTTGACAGGAGGTCTGCGAGTGTGTTCTCCGTCCCGCTGATATGGCGTACTTCAAAGCTGTAACTTTGGAGCAGTAACGCCCATCTGGCTATTCTGTGATTTGTTGGTTTTCCCTGCATTATTACATTTAATGGGTTGTTGTCTGTCTCCACAATGAAATGTTTACCTAACAAATATTTAGTTAATTTGGAAACTGAATATATCAAACCCATACATTCCAATTCTGGTGCACTCCATCTTCGTTCACATGCAGTTAATTTACGGCTGACATACGCTACTGGATGCAGGACATCGTCGTAGGTTTGTAACAGGACGCCAGGACACAGAGACGTATTAAAGCTCGCCATCAACACAAAGACACCATACAATGAAGCAATGCGGAGGTGCGAGACGGCCACGTGTATACCCCAATCTGAAAGAGATCAACTGCAGAACCAGATAGACGAGCTGAAGAAGCAAGTCAAGGCAATACTGACACCAGCACCAACCAGCGATAATGAGAAGCTGCTGGCCGACATGAAAGAAATCCAGCACAACATCAAACAAGAGATGGAGCTCATGGCTGAGATGAAGAAGGAAAACGAGGAAATTCGACAAAATATCAAGACCGAAAGAGAACTGCTGAACGCCGAAAGGACGCAGCACCAACCCAAACCAACAGATGAGATGAAGCAAGATGAAGCACAACAAAACAACATCGAAAAACTGATGAAGACAATGCACAAAAATGGGGCAAAAAGACGCATGAAGGGGCAAAGCCACAGACCAATCAGAAACAAAAAGAAGAAGCCAGTAGTCCAGCCACGATACCTAAGAAACCCGAGATGAAATCAGCATCCTGCCAGGTAGAGGAATGGGACCTAGAAGAGCCCACCAAAGACGAATGGAGAGAGTATGAAAAAGAGTGCGCCGCCCGCGTAGCTTACTGCGAAGAAAAGGCAAGGTAAGCTAAACTACGATGCAGGGAGTGGGATAATTAAAAGGCCTTTTAAGGACTGCACTCAGTCAAGCCAGACGAGCCAGGATCCTTCACTAACAAAAGATACCACAAAAGGAGACGAGCACAGAGGTTAGCCGCCGACCGATTCCCCCAGCTGACGTCACAGACACAAACAAACAGAAACAGTCCGGATCATGACTAACTCGTAAGAGCGCACAAGACAAGAATTAGGTTGAATGAACCCACAAAAACCACGGACCTCAACAAAACAATAACCACAGCTGAAAGACGCAGGTTGAACGAGGCCGAATTTGGAATTTTTGTTTGGAAAATTGGAATTGGAATTGGAACTAAAAGCTTTTGGAATTCATCATTACACTTGTGCCATACTGCTGCTGACAGGGTTATTCCATAATTATGAACTGATAACTTCCAACAAAAGGTATTCCTGGCTCGCTCTAATAAATCAAACAGCAATATGAACAACCCAACTGAATTGACGAGATTGGATTCTTTGACCTTAAGCAAGCAAAACTGCCGTTTAATATATTCTACAGCATACAAGGTTTAACGTGTCAAACAATTACTATTCAGCATTTACTGGGCCTGTTACACCAGGTCCGCAGTAAGTCTTATTTGCCTCTACTAATAATTAGAAACGACCACAAACCTTGTTATTACAACATGTTTACATATTAGACTATACGTCCTCTAAGATCCTTCTCTCCATCCATCGGTTACGTTTCTTCCCGCTCTGGAAAATACCGCTATTTCCTCTCGCCGTTGGTTCATTTATTCGTGGCGATATTCTGCATCATGTGGCTAACCCTTTCTTGTCCGTTAGTAATATTCCGCCATTGGTTTAATGCCAACTAACCATCGCCCAGTTCAATTTAGTGACATCCAAAATTTGCATTGCCTTCTCATTCCAACGTCCCCGTAAGTATGTTGTTAATCTACGTCAGCGTGACGTATTTTGTTTCCAACTCGTCTCCTAGATTTTGGTGTGATTTTAAGTGTATAGGATTTCTCTCTAATTCATATGACGTCATCGTTGTTTGCACTCACTATATGGCAACTTGGGAGACTGCTGCCAAAGACTGAAGTTCATGGCGTACATCATTACGCGAGGATTTAGTCACTTGTGAAGCAAACAGGACTGCAAGAGCTGTGGAAACAAAAGGCTGGACCCCAAAAAAAAAAAAAAAACCACTGCTGAAGCTCCTCCTCCTGGAACGTCAAGCAATCTTTGCCCACATTGTCAAAGAACATTTCGAGCCAAAATAGGCCTTACCAGTCATCTTAGAACTCGCAGATCCAAACTTCTAACCCAACAGGATGAAATGAATTATCATCATCATTCTTGATGGACACAAAGCGTTCTGTCACCTACTTCTATGAGTGCCGATCAATACATGAGAAAGTATTTCTCATGCCACAAGTAAAGTAAAGGAATCTTGCACACGCCTTTAAGCACATCGGCGCTAGGTGGGTGATTTGGTTTGTAGCAACCTTACCTTCCCAAGACAAGTGAATCGGTACAGTTATCTCAGAACAATCATAACATCAGATGGGAGATGCCTTGAAGAGATTAGAACAAGAATTGCCATTGCAAGGGTAGCCATTTGTAAGATGGAAAACATAGTGACACATAGAAAGATATCAACTGAAAAGAGAAAAAGAGTGCTGAGGTGCTACATAGAACCTATACTTCTGTATGGATTTGAAGCGTGGACAATGAGCAGTCAAACTACAAAACATATGATGGCTGTGGAAATGTGGTTTCTGAGGAAATTGCAAAGAATACCATGGACAGACAGAAAAACCAATGAACAAGTCCTTCAAGAAACAAATGAAGATCGTAAACTGATTAGACGTAGACAGTCAAAATTTTTGGGCATGTTATGAGAAGAAATGACTTGGAGAACTTGGTGACAAATGGCAAGATCGACGGGAAGAGACCAAGGGGAAGACCGAGAAGTAAATACCTGGATGGCTTGGCCACGTGGTATGATCGAGACAGGAACACGGAGCTGATCCAGACTCTGGTGATCGAGTGAGATGGAAAAACATGACCGTCCACGCTTATCGGCATGGCACATGATGGATGGATTGCAATCGGAACGATGCGGATCGAACGTATGACCATCATGTTGGCGGGCGAGCGTCTACCCACTACTCTGCCGCTCCTCCCATGACCTCGAAGCTTCCACTAAACTTGATATACCTGATAACAAATGATGAAGATAACAACTTTGGGACTCTATTTCCATTTTCTGTCACAATTCACACAGTTTTTTAAATAGCTTGGCGAGGGACCAAGTTAGGCAAATATAGAAGTGAGAAAGAGCAACGGGGCTTTCCCGTTGTCATGGTAATGAAAGTAACAGCTTGTTCAGATGGGGTTTTACTGCATGTACGAAAAAAAAATATATCGACAGAAACACCCTTACAATTTTAAAATGCAAGCATAGGTAAAGGTAGCTATTGCACGTCAAGTTTGTAGGTACTAATAATTGCCTAGACCAAGGGTCACCAAACTACGGCCTGCGACGTCAGTTCATCAGGCCCGCCGACGATACTCAAATCTGCTTGATAAAACGTATGGAAATCGAGACGTTGTGATACAATTTATACTTAAATATTATGTTTAGAATAATAAGAGATCTTCACACGCGCGGAGATCTCCTGCCTGCTATGTGCCTTAAATTTACTATTTTCAGTTTTAAATTATTGTATCTAGATTTTCTTATTTATTGTACTGTTTGCTTTTTCGCGCCATCCCAAGATCTTCCCTGGTTCGCGGTAGCTCCGCCAACGCTCTGACGTTACAATGATTTCCATGGCAATACACACAAACACGCATATTTCCTGCCTGATGCGTCCGGCTGTCAACACAGGTCCGACGCTCCAGAAATATTTACTTCTGTTTGCCTATCATCCATTTTATACGTACGTAAAAAGGATTTCTTTGTTTGACACTGATAGGTAAGTGAACTACAAGAGTGAATAGAGGCAGTAGAGTAGCAAACATAGGATAAAAATGCCAAAGATACCTTGTGTTAGTACGAAAATATAAAAGAAAAACAACAACACTAGCGTAGGTTTTTTTTAAATTTAGGCCCGCCCTATTTATATACTTTGCAAACCTTATTATGTGATATATTATATTACCAAAGGTAAGTATAAACTTTATATGTACCTTTAGTGAGCAGTAGCTTTACCAGTGATCCCTAGTCCTCTGCTTTTCTTGTGTTTCAATAGGATTTTAATTATGTTTCTAATTTAATGTCTTTTTTAAATGGCTTGTGTCCTGGGAAAGTCGATTTGATTGGAAGTATCAGCCTTTCGGCAACTTCAGTTGTGCGGAGAACAGAAGAACTTGGAGAGAACCTAATGGTACAGACGCGCGAGAAAGCTAGGAACATATTGTGGTATTCTCTGGCGCTGGATGGGTCTACTGATCTCTCGAGTACGTCACAACTTCTCGTATTCATTCGTACGGAAGAGTTGGCATCCATTCGCAG
>OY992884.1:97172209-97184489 GCA_963921405.1 Cepaea hortensis | reverse complement strand
ACAAGTCCGACCCCCCCCCCCTCCACACACACACACACACACATTCCCCACTCACACAATCCCCACCCAGTACACACATTCACGCCCACGCACACATCCCACAACTCACCAACACCACAAACCCCACCCACCCCAAACTCATACCTAAACCCAGACATCCCCACCCACACACAATTCCCCACCCACACTTTCTTGATTCACACACACATCCGGAACCACCCGCACAATTTCCCACCCACCCTCGCATCTCTCCCCACACACACACATCTCTCACCCACACATCTTCCCACCCACCCACACATCACCTACCAGCACACGCATCCCCATTCACATACATACATCTCTTAGCCGCACACATCCCCACATACACACCCATCCCCTAATCCACACACACACACATCTTCCAAAACCCCCACACATGCCTCCCACACACACACAACTCCACACACCCACATACATCCTCCTACACACGCACCCACATCCTTACATCTAGACACATACATGCTGCCTCACATAATCACTTAATCTAATATGAACAAACTTCCACACTTTGCACACCCATACATTGACGACTATCGTGGGCATCATCACATCCAAAAAAAAAAAAAAAAAATCAAAATTAGGGAAACATTTTGGAAAACATGGAAAAACTGGAGGGAAATGTGCAAATGACAAAAATATGTTACACATTGTGTTAAGTAAAAAATAGTGATGCAATTCAATAAGATAATTCCTGGAATTTATATAAACACTATGAAATAAGCAGTGCATATAGTAAATGGTAAATCAAAGTGGCAGTAAAAATGCTAATACGGAAGATGAGGATACAGAAAAAATACGGAATAGCATGCCACATGACATGCGTGCGCTAAACTCTCTCCCCTTCCCCCCCCTCTCTCTCTCTCTCTCTCTCTCTCTCTCTCTCTCTCTCTCTCTCTCTCTCTCCCTCTCTCATTGTCTCTTTCTCTCACCCACACTCACTCGCTCTCGCTCTCTCAACTTATCTTTTACTCTATCGCTCTCACAGACACACGCACTCTCTCTCTCTCTCTCTCTCTCTCTCTCTCTCTCTCTCTCTCTCTCTCACTCTCTTTGTCTCATACTTACTCTCTCACTCACTCACTCTCTTACATGCTCTCTCTCTCTCTCTCTCTCTCTCTCTCTCTCTCTCTCTCTCTCTCTCTCTCTCTCTCTCACTCACTCACTCACTCTTTCACTCAAACATACATAGTGAAAAATTATACCAGTAGGTGACTTATGGAGGCATATAGTCGTTATGAAGTAAGTATTGGAAGAGTTTTCGGTTAAATGTGTAGGGATTCATTGGAATTTTCAGATCTGTTTTAAGGTCATTTCATAAGTGGGCAACAGAATACGCAAAACATCTTTTGTATACGTCCAATCTAGGTTTTGTAACATATAACAAATTTAAGCGCTTGCTGTTCATTGCATGAGATTGAATCAGCGGTTGAAGATACTTTGGGGTATTTTGAGATATTACTTTATTAACTAATTTGGCTTTGTTGAAAAGTAAACGCTTTAGAATTGGTAAGAACGAACAGCACCGGAGATAACGGTGATCCGTTTGGCAGGCCTGGATATATTTTTATTGGTTCAGAAGTCCTACTGCCGCATCTAAACACTACTTTCCGTTGGAAGAGGGCTGCGGCGATCCAACTAAATAGGAACGGACTTATCTTGAGTTCAAGAAGCTGAAACATTAAGAAATCCAATGGTACTTTGTTGTACGCATCCCCAAGATCAATCGCCGCAGCACATGTTTCAATGCCTGAGTAGAAACCTTCATAGACATCAGGGGCAAAAATTGCTGCGTTACTCCAAGTTTCTCTGTTTAGACGGCACCCTCCAAAGGGTAGGTGGAAACAACCTTGCCTTTCTAGTTGACTATTGTATTTTGCATGGTTATTACCCGATATCCTTGAATTTTTATGTGGTCTTTGCCAGGCTTCGGCAAGGGAATCAGATAGCTATGTAACCACTCTTCCTTGATGCTAGCACTACCTATACTGTTATTGTACATGTCTGTTAGTTCCTCTATCTCTTCGAGGTACACATATTTTTGTCGTCATACCTTATTCCATCTGGCCCTGGTGCGCTGTTTTTTGTTCGTCGAAGCACAGCCCTGATCTCTTTCACTGTCACTGTGTCTTCAATTGCAATGTTCTGGGCTTTAAATCTATCTGTTGACCACCTTGGCAAGACTTCAGCCTCTTATGTCTGTCTGGTCGCTCTGTTCTAGATAGCATTCAAAAAGGGCTGGCTAGATGGCTTCTGTCTCGTACGTTGATTGTTGTCAACATACGTAATAGCCATCGCATCATCAAGCGATGGTGCTGGACCGTGCACTGCTTGCTAATTTTTAAATTGCACAGTAATTATTTACCATATCTGAGCTCCAGACCAGGGCTATGCTTATTTTTGAACCCCGACCGTCAACCGTGCAATTGCTGTAACAGACGCTCTGTTATAGTGGCTGCACCCAGCTTTTATTTCCTGCCATGATAATTCCTGCGCTTGTCGAGCCTTATTTTACTCACCACATCTTGCCCTGAACTGTCATATTTGAAAGTCTTGGCTGTTAACTTGTGCTGCCTGGTTCTGCCGTTCTCCACCAATATGCTGCAAGGGTGGTGGTCGCTACCATGGTGCCCTAGGACACCCCATCTACATACTGTTGTGAGTGAAGAAGAAGCCAACGCCAGGTTAATAACACTGTCCTCATCACCTGGACGACTTCCTGTCCTGGTGACATAGCCACTGTGGATGCAAACAAGGTCACTGGTTTCAAGTGCCGCCTCGAGCTCCTCCCCCGTGTGTTGGAAGAAATGTTACCCCATGATTTGCCTTTGGCATTGAAATCGCCAGAGAAAATGACATTCCTCTCATGACATTATGTGTCACTCAGACCCTGCCATCTCTGGGAATCCACACTCACGTTACAGGCATAAACATTAACCAACACGAATGGTAGATGGATCGAAATCTAACAGCCTGTATTTGTATCTCGTCACTGTCCCACCTAGACATGTCCAGCTCAGAAGTCACTATGCTGTCTCGAATCAGAATCGCCATTCCCAGGTATCGCCTGTTGTAATAACATTTGAAACCGTCTATATTTAGTGTATTAACTCCCATTCTCGTCTCCTGTAGCGCAACTATATCGTTTCTGTATGCCAGGCTTTCCAGAATGGGGCCACGTTGTTTTGCGCTGGCACAGTTCCAATATAGTATATCGCGTGTATTTGAGGCCCAGACGGTCTCATTTTCGCCGGTAACGTCTGGCTCCGGCCCGTCTCCCCGGCTGTTTACGCCGTGGCCCTCCTCTAGTCGGTGGTTTGTTTACATAGTAAAACAGAATAGTCAGTTCCTATAAAAACAGATTAGCCTGTACTTAATAAAACAGATTAGTCGGTAACTAGTAAATCAGTATAGTCAGTAACTAGTAAAACAGATTAGTCGGTACTAGTAAAACAGGATAGTCAGTTCCTATTAACAAAGAACAGTAGGTTCCTGGTAAAACGGAATAATCAGTACCTAGTCAACATCATCAAGTGCCCTGCCGGCTGGCATATGCGTTCATGGCTCTCCACAGATTTCGGTCTTTGGTGTTCTGGATCAACTCTGCTGATGGTATACCTTCAATCAATACCTCAATCCATACAGCATCATTTCTCTTGGTCTGCCTCTGCCTCTCTTCCCCTCGATCTTTCCAGTTGTCACGATGTTCTCCAATGCCTCTCTTCTCATCACATGACCGAAGAAAGCTGTTTGTCTCTTTGTTATTGTTGTATATAATGTTCTGCTTTCAATAGCTTGTCTCAGGCAGTTGTTGTTAGTTACCCTGGCAGTCCAAGGAATTCGCAACATTCATCTCAGGATCCACATCTCTGTTGCTTATAATTTCTTCTTAATTTGTTCATTTACATTCCAAGATTCACTGCCATACAGCAAAACTGGTTCTACATAGCATTTCAGCACTCTCTCAAATCCAGAGACAGTGACTTATTGCATAAGATACTCTTCATTTTCTGAAATGCGGCTTTTGCTTGCCTTAATCAGCTTTTAATCTCTGTTGTAGTTCTTCCAGCTGATGTTATAAATGCCCCTGGGTACTTAAAATTATCCACTTGGTTAGGAATTTTCCCTTCTATTTCTATTTCACATTTTGGTGTCACCATTTTCTTTGATATCACCATTGTTACTGTTTTCTTGATATTCAAGGAGAGTCCTTTTATTGCACTCTCTGTTACTACAATGACCTGCAATTGTTGTAGGTCTGTTGAATTATCTGCCACAAATACTGTGTCATCTGCATAGCGTATATTATTTACATCATATTCTCCAACTAGTATTCCTGGCGTCTCTTTGATCTCTCTCATTATTACTTCACTATATAGGGAGAAGAGATCTGGTTACAAGACACACCTCTGTCGTACTCCTAGCGTTATCTGTTCGTAACTACCCTCTTTATTTCCAATTTTAATTGCTGCTACTTGGTTCCAGTAAATATTCTTGATTATTCTTAAATCTTTCCCATCAATGTTGATATCTTCCAACATTTTAATCAGTTTATCATGTTTTACTTTATCAAATACCTTAGTATAATCTATGAAGCACAAATATATGTCTCTCTGTTTCTATATTGACCTTTATATTAGTGTCCGTAATGTATATATAGCATTGTTTGTGCTCTTTCCCTCCACAAATCCATACTGTTCTTCACTAGTTTCCATTTTTATTTTCTTTCTGGTTCTTCTCATTATGATTCTGAGTAGAAGCTTACTGATATGGTTTATGAGGTTAATTGTACGAAAATCTTCACATTCAATTGCCCCTGGTCTTTTTAGTATAGCTATAAATACAGATTTCAGCATATCACTGGGTAAATATCCACTGCTGTAAATATCATTCAACATTTTGGTTAATATATCTACTCCAAATTCTCCCAATACTTCTAATTCTTCTATTGTGATTTCATCTGGCCCAGCTGTTTTTCCTTTCTTCGTGTGTTTTACAGCGTCAGCGACTTCTTCTTTTAGAATAGGTGGACCTTCTAAGTTACTTTCTTCTGTTAATTCTTCCCTTTCTCCATCATATAATTCGCTTATATACTCATTCCACCTATTCATTATAGCACCTTCCTCAAATAATATCTTCCTGGTGTTTGATTTCAAACACCCTGTATTTATTCTTATTTTTCTCTCCTTGAGCTCACTTATTTGTCTGAGCATATTTTTTGTGTCTTTAATGGAATTTAATTCAATTTTTTTGTACTGCTCGTTTAACCAACTTTCTTTTACCTTCAAGCATTTATCTTTTATTTCTTTGTTTATCTTAGCGTATTCTTGTTTGTCATTTTTACTCTGTTATCTTTTGGCCATCAACCTTAAGATTTCTTCATTCATCAATTTTTTCTTAGCTATTTGGCTTCTCTCAGGTAATATTTCTTTGCTAGTTTGATGCATGGAGTCCCTTACCATTTCCCATTGTTCATTTATACTCTGTAATTTAGCTATTGCATTTTACCTATTTTTCACAGTCACTCTGTATTGTTCTTGAATTTCTTTATCTACTTTCAGAACTTCTTCATTAAGTCTCACGTACTGAATAATGTTTTCCCTCTCTTTAATCTTACTTTTATATGTCCACATAGTGGTACATGATCAAGATTACAGTCAGTACCAGGCATTGTCTTTACATTAATTAAAGCATTTCTATACCTTTTATTAATTAGTATTTAGTCAATTTGGTTGCGTCTTTTCTTATCAGAGCTTTTTCATTTGTATAGTCGTCTTTTGTGGTGATTAAACCATGTGTTTCCTATTATCTTATCATTGATATTTGCCCATTCTATTAGTTTTTCTCCTCTTTCATTTCATGTACCTAAACCACATTTCCCCACTACATCCTCCATTTTCCCCTTTCCTACTTTTGCATTAAAATCTCCAAGTATTATTTTTATTTTTTGTGATTCAATTTGAGCCATCACCATTTCTATTTCATCACTACTGCTTGTTGTTGATGCATATACTTGTATAATATTTACATCTATTGGTTTACCTTTGATTTTGACCATAATAATTCTATCTGAAATACACCAGGATTCATTAATTGACTTGAGGGTTTCTTCGTCAAATATTATTCCTACAACTTTTTCATGTGTATCCCCTCCAGAATAGATTATTGTGTGGTTTTCAGCTATAATTTTGCCCTATAATTTCCATCTCATCTCACTTACGCCTTTTTTAAAAATTTTCATGCTATCCATTTCTCTCAGAATATTGTTCAATTTTCCTAGCTAGTTTTAGCTATAATTATTATTTTATATTTCTAGCATTCCATGTTCCTATCCTAAATTTATTCATTTTAGTTAAGATTTTGCCATCAATAGCTGGATAACGGTCTTGTGTCACCTTTGGCTCATGACTGTCCCTACCGGACGAGGATGTCCTAAGACAGCCATTAACGTCGTTCACTAACCCTGAAATATGGTTTGCCATGAAGTCTTGGGAAGATAATGTGATGGTTTCCCCTTGCCTTCAACATCCACATTTTGGTCTTTTACCTCTGCCTTTGACAGCCATTTCCCGACTGTAAGGGCAAGTGCTCAGCTGCAGAGTTGTCCATTTATTCCGGTGGATACTCGGTGTGTTTCCATCTTCTACCGCGGGGAGGTGCAGTTGGGATTTTCCTTTCCTGGAGTTATGGTCTTATAGAAAGAATGGAAGATAATAGGGAAACAAAACTCGCTTACACACAGGAAATAAATGACCGTAGACCCCGAGGTAGACCAAGAAGACGGTGGAGAGATAATATATATATACAGACCTACAAGCACTTGGAATCAACGACTGGCAAGAGAAGGTCAACCAGAGAGACGAATGGAGACGGATTGTATCTGCAGCAAAGAACCTCAATGGCTCGGAACGCTGAAGAAGAAGAGTTATGGTCTATGACCAAAACTCTCCAGTACTTTTAGAGGAGCAGTACCTAGTGAAACAGATTAATCAATTCCTGGTAAAACAGATTAGTCAGTATCTAGTAAAACAGATTAGTCAGTATATAGTAAAACAAATTAGTTAGTATCTAGTAAAACAGAATAGTCCCTACCTAGTAAAACAGAATAGTCAATTCGTATTAAAACATAATAGTCAGTACCTGTTACAACAGATTAGTCAGTTCCTGGTAAAACAGAATAGTCAGTACCTAGTAAAACAGAATAGTCAGTATCTAGTAAAACAGAATAGTCAGTATCTAGTAAAACAGGATTTGTCAGTACCTACTAAAACAGATTATTCAGTGCCTAGTTTTACTAGACTGACTAATCTGTTTTACTGGAGACTGACTAATCTGTTTTACTAAGTATTGACTAATATGTTTTAATAGGAACTGACTAATATGTTTTAATAGGAACTGACTAATATGTTTTAATAGGAACTGACTAATGTGTTTTAATAGGAACTGAGTAATATGTTTTAATAGGAACTGAGTAATATGTTTTAATAGGAACTGACTAATATGTTTTAATAGGTATTGACTCTCCAGTAAAACAGATTAGTCAGTCTCCAGTAAAACAGATTAGTCAGTCTCCAGTAAAACAGATTAGTCAGTCTAGTAAAACTGATTAGTCAGTCTCCAGTAAAACAGATTAGTCAGTCTCCAGTAAAACAGATTAGTCAGTCTAGTAAAACATTAGTCAGTCCCAGTAAAACAAAGAACATTAAATAAACTACCCTTCTATACGCTGTAAGGCTCTTCCGGTATACGACGCTAAACCCATGTATTTAAAGACCCATCTGCACTCAGTGGGTCATGTGGTCTGTATCACATCGGCAGCTTTCACTTCACCAGACAGTCTTAGGATCTATTTCAGGCTGGGTCGACCTACGATCCCCCGTGATTTTAAAACAAAATCCCGCATCCGCCCTGCTGAGGATCCCACTCATTACCACCGGGCTTTTCGCTTGTGGAAATGAGGGCAAGATAGTCCACCTATTCCCCTTGCCCCTCAGGCTTACAAACTGTGATGGTTCTACCACATCATAGACCCGTAGCAAGACACTGCTTCGGGGCAATTGTTGTTGTTATTGTTGTTGTTTTTGTTGTTTAAATAACGTGCTTTACTGTTCATTCTTGTTTTATTATGTAGGTATTGATTTCATATCGTATCAAGACCCATTTAAGTCGACTCAAGGTAAATATGTTTATTTTTTCAAACGCCTTGTCCTGTCTCGATTGTATTGTGTCCTGTCACTTTTCATCTTGATATTTATTCTATAGGCCTTGAAAATTGTGAATTGTCGTCCTTAGTCTTATCTTTATTATCATCTTCATTTTTATCTTTATTGTCATCTTCAGTCTTTTCTTTATTGTCATCTTCAGTCGTATCGTTATTGTCATCTTCAGTTTTATCTTTATTGTCATCTTCAGTTTTGTATTTTTGTCATCTTCAGTTTTATCTTTATTGTCATCATCAGTATTGTCTGTATTGTCATCTTCAGTCTTATCTCCACTGTCACATTAAGCGCCTTAACTTCATTGTAATCAGTAGTTTTATCTTTACCGTCATCTCAAGCCTGAAGTTCATTGTAAATCTTTAATGTTACAGGTGTGTATGTGTATGGGTGTGTGTGTATGTATATATATGTGTGTATGTATGCGTGGGTGTATATATGTATGTGTAGGTGTGTGTGTACGTTTATGTGTATATGTGTATGTGTTTGTATGTGTGTATGTGTGTATTTGTGTATTTATGTGTGTGTGTGTATATATATGTACATGTGTGTATGTGTGCATGTGTGTATGCCTGTATGTGTGTATATGTACGTAGTGGTGTATATGTGTGTATGATTGTTTCTAGTGTATGTATGTGTGTATATATGTATGTGTATGTGTGTGTGAATGTGTGTGAGTGTGTGTGTGTGTGTGTGTGTGTGTGTGTGTATGTGTGTGTGTGTGTGTGTGATATGTTCTCAGCAGGTAGTCTGCCACTCTGCGGAGAGTGACCGCACCAGATGTGGTCAAACCTAAAACTACACTTAATGAAGACCATTTCTTTGCCTTGAACACTTTAACCCTTTCTCTGACCTAAGCAGACGTGTATTTCTTGTTTACAGGTGGCCGAGAACGCAGACGTAACAGATGTCATGGCCTTAGTTACTGGGGTGTCTGCATTAGCCGCAGGAAATAAATGGTGTAAGATGGTACTTTCGTTAGATAACATGAGAATTACCGTAAGTGTCATTGAGAAGGGCAATGCCATCTTGTTGCTAAAGCTGATAATACAAATTATAAGATGTTGTTCTAAACACGCAATGGATCAGATTTTGAGACATTTTTGTCACATGATCATATTTTCTCATTCTGTGTCTGGCTGTCTCGCCACTCGTCTGTCGTTTGTGTTCATTTGTCTCTCCGTATTGTTTCGTATTATATACTGTCTTCCTGTCTTTCTCTCCGTCCGTCCGTCCGTCCGTCCGACTGTCTGTCTGTCTATCCGCCCGTCCGTCTATCTCTATGTTCGTCTGTTTGTCTGTCTGCCCGTTTGTCTGTCTGTCCTACTGTCTGTCTACCTGACTACATCATATACCCGCGACAGGTTCATACTATCAGGCTTAAGAAAAAGAACCTCAGTCTTCCTTGTGGCAACATACGGGTGTGTAACCTGGACATTAATAAGATCAGCTGATACGTACATACGCGACTTTGAAACATACGTGTCACATAAGAGTGTTGACAAAATGACAACCCTACCCTGCACAGTTCGCGGCGACTGTATTAACCAGGCGGCCTTAATTCCTCAGGCTCGAGACATCCTATCCTACACCGCAAGGTACTTATATAGACAGTTGATGACAGTTTTATGACATACGAGTATTAAATATACACCGAACGGAAAACAGAACAAATAGTTCTATCCAACAATAACTCACTAATGAAGAAGACTGGTTTTTAACTGATTCCTCTTCTAGTTCCATTTGGTCTGTATATCATTGCTTGTTGTGGTATGCTGTTAGTTGGTATGATAGGTATGTGACAAAACTATTTCACTCGCTGTTTTCTATGAAGTCTGACGCTACGATAACCCCTGCTTTAGTCCTGATTTCATATTTCTGATTTTATCTCTTCTTGATAAACTGAGTGATTGGGCTGCGTGGTCTCGGGGTATGGTGTCCGCCTCGAGTGCTGGAGGTCCCAGGTTCAAGCCCCGGCGAGGGCCGGGATTTTTTCACGTGGACTTCTAGCAATAACATTTCCCCTGGTCTCTGGGTAGTGAGATCGGACGCCCGTGTGTATTGTTGCGCACGTAACAAATCCCTTTGCAGTTGCAAATCGAAAAAGAGTAGCCTAACGGCTCTGCCAGGGTAAAATTGCGAGTTAAAAATCTACCCAAAGTATTGCAGGATCCTCACCCGCGCTTCGGAGTTTGTGCACTGAGCTGAGTTTCTCCGGACTCAGGCTTAAGTTAGGAGTGGAACGGAGCACTTATGGGTTACACCCGTGTGCCGTGATGTTGATCCATCGACTAAACTACAACTAAAAACTAAACTGATAAATTGTGTGAATCTAATTATGCTTCTCTCTTTTTCTTTGAGCAGTAAGAAAAATACCCTTGCTGGGTTACTAGACAAGTCACTACGACAGGAAAATCTGACCAATGGAAGTCCCTTTCCCCTGGCGAATCTGAGCCCCTTTGGCCCTTGACCTACATGTACTTTTGATGAAAAGCATACCATTACCCCGTTCAACATCAAAGAGAAGTTATATTAGGTCCCATCTCTGGCAGAAATTATTAATTATGACTGAGTCGGCCACAAATAGCGGCTGATTACGGTTTTACATACACATGATATTAATTTGAAGAGAAATTTCTAAAGACTTAAAATTAAGAAGATCTGGACAGGACAACCTACTGAAAACAGATGACGATGTGAAGTATACAGGCATACACAGGCCCGCACTAATTAGACTTATTTAAGGGGAGGCCTGGTTGAGAAGTTAGGTTTCCGCCTTCGGTGAGACGGTACCGGATTCGATGCCTACATAGAGCTGGTAATTTTTCTAAGAACCATTGGTCTCTAATAATATCACATATTGGGTAATGATTTCACATATTGGGCAGTGAGATCTAGACTTCTCGAATAAGGACGAAAAACAGAAGGTCGAATGTGCAAGTTATGCACGATAAAAATGCCATGGCAATTGGTAATCGGAATTGTTAGGAAAATAGAACCTACTCACGGATAGAAGAGCCCGTGACCTTAGATGGAGTCTGTCTAGAGCAGTAGTTCTCAACCGGTGGGGAGTTTTAGGGTTTCCGGGGGGGGGGGGGGGGGGGGGGGGGAATTAAGATTATTTCAAGATCGCATTAATACAAGAACCAGTTACTTCATTTTGTTTTTCCCTCTAAATTTTACAGTTCTGTACTTCTCACCCTAATGAAATTCGTTTTATAGCGTAAGTTGACCCGCAAATCACGTTTTATGTAGACGTCTAGACTTGAATGTAGCTTCCATTTGTATGTATACTGTGTAAGTGTGTGTGTGTGGGGGGGGGGGGGGGGGGATTTATAGGGAGGAAATTCGAAAAATAGGGGGGGGGGAGAATGACGTTCTGAACATATGGTAAAGGAGGGCATGGGCCAAAAAAGGTTGAGAACCACTGGTCTAGAGGAAGAAAATCTGACACAAATGCATGCTGGAGATGAAGACACTGACGTCTGAGGTGTATAAATAGGCGTGACGCACTTCCCTCAAATGAGGAAAGAAAAAGAAGAAGGAGGAGGATGAGGGAGGTGAGGAGGAGAAGACGACGAAGAAGGGGGATAATAATGATAATACTAAGAAAAAGAAGAAGAATGAGGAAGAGATAATATCGATAATACTAAGAAGAAGAAGGAGCAGGAGGATGGAGAGGAGAAGGGGGATAAAAGAAGAAGAAGAAGAAGAAGAAGAAGAAGAAGAAGAAGAAGAAGAAGAAGAAGAAGAAGAAGAAGAAGAAGAAGAAGAAGAAGAAGAAGAAGAAGAAGAAGAAGAAGAAGAAGAAGAAGAAGAAGAAGAAGAAGAAGAAGAAGAAGAAGAAGAAGAAGAAGAAGAAGAAGCAGAAGCAGAAGCAGAAGCAGAAGCAGAAGCAGAAGAAGAAGAAGAAGAAGAAGAAGAAGAAGAAGAAGAAGAAGAAGAAGAAGAAGAAGAAGAAGAAGAAGAAGAAGAAGAAGAAGAAGAAGAAGAAGAAGAAGAAGAAGAAGAAGAAGAAGAAGAAG
>OY992884.1:97144709-97167209 GCA_963921405.1 Cepaea hortensis | reverse complement strand
TTAAATTTAACTTTGTAGCCCGGATCATCATCGTGTACAGTCATATGCTTTGTCAACAATGATAGCAGTGGTAATACACAGCTACATGAAACAAAATCTTGACCGCCAAGCAGGACCGTGGTCTGACAGAATAAGTCCAAAACTTTGACATATTTCGAAATCTTTCCCCAATCTGAACCTGACAGTTTTGGACCTTTGTATTGCTTCTTTTCATCTGACATGTAGACAGTTAATGCTTCTCTGACCTGTAGAAGACTCTGTAGCATAATAAACATACTGTTTCATCTTGTTGGTACATCTTGCTGCAGCTTACACAATGGTGACTCAGTACAATTTTGCAACTCGGTTGTATTTGCAGCACTATGTTTAAAATATCCGACAATTTTTCGACATCCGGTTCATTTGTATAAGTGATGGGAGAAAAATTTTCGATTAATCGTTAAAAAGAAAAAAATTATTTGTTAAAATCAATTAGCGATTAATCGATTAATAAATCGTTAACTTCCGCAGCCCTAATTATAAGATATTCATTTGTTTCTGGTAACATTTTCTCATTCGTTTTTTTTCTTTCCTGTCTGTCCTCTGTATTCTTTTTATTTTGTCCAGAAACAACTTCCCCACAGCCATCAGATGTTTCTCACCTTGTCTGGTTATTTTCCATGGTCCACTTTGCTTATAACAGTATAGGTTTTATACAGCACTTCGGGACTTTTTCTGACTGTAGTTGACAACATTTTATTAATGGTCAACACAATTCGTTAGGTTTCCATTAAACAATAAATAAATAATAAATTGTCGCGAATGCAGTTTCCTGCTACTGGTCAGTGTTGTGATGGCGCAGCCACATTTTGTAGGCCTGAATATACGGAGACCCGGGTTCGAATCCTCGTAATTTTTATTTTCTGTCGCTGGCAAAAATGAAATCCTTAACCTGCACAGTTCGCGGCGACTGCACTGGCCAGGCGGCCTTAATTCCTCAGGATCAAGACCCACCTGTCCAACACCGCAAGGTACTATATTGGCAGTGGATGACAGTTTGTGTTTGTTGTTGTTGGCAGAATGCACAGAAGAATAAGTGGCCAATCTTGTCTTCATTTTCGCAGGCTTCGAACCTTGTTCACAGCATTATCGGCGCAGTTCGTTGTCAACTTCGGTCACCCGACTTTTTACCTTTAACCTATTCAAAAACTGTTTTCGTCGGTACATAACAGAATAACAACACAAAACAATTGTTAAGGCTGTAAAGTAACAGAACATACAATTTGAGATCATCATTGAATAGCTGACATCAATAATAATGATAATGAAAGCATTATTTGTTTATATTTGTGAAGGCCATTTCTGTAAGACAAGTGTTGCTGCGATGTAAACATTAAGTAAATAAATACATACACTCACATACGCGCACATCAATAAACATTGTAAATGGAGGTCTCCATCCATCCATCATGTGCCATGCCGGTAAGCGTGGGCGGTCATGTTCTGCCATCTCACTCGATCAACAGAGTCGTGGATCAGTTCCGTGTTTCTGTCTCGACCATGCCACAAGGCCAAGCCATCCAGATACTTGTTTCTAGGTCTTCCCCTTGGTCTGTTCCCCTCGATCTTACCAGTTGTCACCAAGTTCTCCAAATCATTTCTTCTCATAACATGCCCAAAAAATTGTGACTGTCTACGTCTAATGTCTCTGATCAGTTTACGATCTTCATTTGTTTCTTGAAGGACTTGTTCATTGGTCTTTCTGGCTGTCCATGGTATTCTTTGCATTTTCCTCAGAAACCACATTTCTACAGCCATCAGATGTTTTTCAGCCTGGCTGCTCATTGTCCAAGCTTCACATCCATATAAAAGTACAGGTTCTATGTAGCATCTCAACACTCTTTTTCTCGTTTCAATTGACATCTTTTTATTGGTCAGTATGTTTTTCATCTTGCTAAAGGCTACTTTTGCCATGGCGATCCTTGTTCTAATCTCTTCAAGGCATCTCCCATCAGATGTTATTACTGTTCCGAGATAATTGTACCTATTCACTTGTTGAAGAATATTCCCATTTACTTGTATATTACACTGTGGTATTTCGTTCTTCCTAGTGACGACCATAATCTGTGTCTTTTTACAATTTAATTCTAACCCTTGTTGTTCACTGTGTGCAACAACCGCATCTACTAAATTTTGCAGGTCCTGTTCATTGTCTGCAATCAAGACTGTATCATCTGCATATCTAATGTTATTGATGCATCGTCCCCCAATGTTGATTCCTTCCATATTTTCAATATTTCTGAAAATATTTTCACTGTACAGGGAAAACAGATCTGGAGACATTACACATCCCTGTCTCACACCTCTCTTAATAGGCTGATATTGGCTTACTTCATTATCAACTCTTATGGCAGCTTGTTGTTTCCAATATATGTTTTTTACAAGTCTAAGGTCTTTCCCATCAATTTGTAGATCTTCAAGCATCCTTATCATGTTGACATGTCTCACTTTATCAAAAGCCTTTGTGTAGTCAATAAAGCAAAGGTGTAGATCTTTGTTTACTTCTATAGAACGTTCGATTACGGTTCTCAGTATATACACAGCATTTACTGTACCCTTGCCTACTACAAACCCACATTGTTCTTCTCCTATTTCAGGTTGTATTTTCCTCCTAACTCTTTGCATGATAATTCTTAGCAAAATCTTCGTGATGTGACTCATTATACTAATTGTTCGATGTTGATCACATTCCAAGGCTCCTGATTTCTTTGGGATTGCAATAAATACAGAATTACATAACTCATGAGGTATATTTCCAGTATCATATATTGTATTAAGCAGACTGGTAACTTTATCTATTCCATATTCTTCTAAAGCATTAATCATTTCTGTTGTGACGCTGTCTGGACCGGGGGTCTTGCCAGATTTCATATGATTAAGAGCATTCTGAACCTCCGTCTTCAAAATTGCTGGCCCTTCATTGTTATTTTGAACAATATATTGTTCGTCTCTGTTATCGTCATAAAGGTTTTTCACGTAATCTGACCATACATGTAAAATCTGATCTTTTTCTATTACGACTCTTCCATCTTTTGTCTTTAGGCAGCCTGCTGATGTACGTGTTCTTTGATTAGTAATCTCCTGAATTCTTTTGTGCATTAGTTTCGCATTTTTACTGTTGTGTTGTTTTTCAATTTCTCTGCAATTTTTCTCAAGCCATGTTTCTTTAGCCTCCTTACATAAGGTTCTGACTTTTCTGTGAATTTCTTCATATTTGGCAGGATTATTTTTGTTCTGTCTTCTTGTTTCCATTAGTTGTAAAATTTCTTCAGTCATCCATGTCTTACGGCCCACTTTCTTTACTTTTGGAATAGTTTTTTCTGCTGCACAACTGATTGAATTCTTCAGCATTTCCCATTGATCATCTACATCTTGAAATAGGATCTCTAGATCAGACAATAAATCAAATTTGTTCTTTACTTCTATGTTAAAATTATCTTGTATTTCTTTGTCAGTTTTCAATTTGCACAAGTCATATTTAGGGTTTCCTGCTGTATACTTGACTTTCTTTAACTTTACCCTCAATGTGCCAATAATTAATCTGTGATCACTGTAACAGTCTGCATTTGGAACTGTTTTTACAACTGTTAATGCATTTCGAAACCTTTTGCTTATCAGGATGTAATCTATCTGGTTTTTAATCCTGCTGTCTGGACTCCTCCATGTCCATAATCTTCTAGGATGTTGTTTAAACCAGGTGTTTCCTACAACCATTTCTTGTTCTTTTGCCCATTCTACAAGTCTGTAACCTCTTTCATTTCTCTCTCCCAAACCATGGTTGCCTACACTGCATCCATCGCTTTGCTTTCCTATTTTTGCGTTGAAATCACCCATTATGATATTTATTTCTGATTTTTTACAGTTCTTCAAAGCAGACTCCATGTCATTATAAAATTTCTCTATACTTTCTTCACTGCTTTCACTTGTTGGGGCATATACTTGAATTACATTTATTTTAAAAGGTCTGCTTGGCCGAATATTTAAGAGAGCTCGCTTTTAAACTTCAGTGTGCTGATGTCGAAGTAGTTTTATGAATATTTTATCAAAAGAAACAATACAAATTACAAGACCACCCCCATCCCACCCGACCCGACCCCCAAGGGAAGAGGGGGCGGGGAGGTGAAATAACAACATAATTTTCACATCAGGAACCGAAAACAGCCCGAAAATCGAAACGGATTTGTAAAACTCTGGTGGACATTTCTCACCAGAGTAACCCTCAGCTTATCCTACAGGAGAAGTGGAAGCCCAGTGGCTAGACGCTCGCCTACTGGGTTATGAGTTCGAATCCGCATCAAGGCAGATTAGTTTAATGGACTCGGTCTCTCGTGTCGTCACAGCGTCAAATGAGATTCAGGAAATGGCTTGAGTAAGTAACAGCGGTCGGCGTGTCACTAGCCACATCACCCACGGTGTGGTGCTTGGGTTATAAATGGGTCTAGCATAATATACCTAGAGCCCATTAAGGCGCGTATATGGGCTATTTACTTGACTGACGTATGTTGCTGCGGAGATGTTAGGGAGCATATAAATTGAATCTATAAAGAGCATCATACAGGCATAATTTCTTTTTAGGCACTTTATTTGACACAAACACTAGTTTTACACGTACTGTCATCATCATCATCATCATCATCATCATCATCATCATCATCATCATCACCACCACCATCATCATCATCAACATCATCATCACCACCATCATCATCAGCTTCATCATCATCATCACTATCACCCTCGTCATCATCACCAGTATCATCTTCGTTGTCAACAACAACGCGACAATCATTATCATCACAATTATTTAAACACAGACGCCACAAACAATATGTTGCACTTATTGCCTGGCATATTTTGCTGTATCTCGTCGGGTGCATACTCCAGAGTTACATATCATATGAAGTGAATAAATGAATAATACTTTAGCTGAAATAAGGCTTAGGGCCTTGTCTGCCCCGCCATGACATTTAGTCTTTGGGTTGCATTTCCTCGCACCAGGATAAGGCATCCCTCCCAATTGCACTCTTGACAAGATTCCTCCCATTTTACACTATACGTCTTTTTTCTCCGTTGTAGTTCTTCACTTGTTCCTTTTTCCCCGTACATCTCTCCTAACACCACCATCTTCCAACCTCATTCTTCCTCTCAATTGCATATATTTATCTTTATTATAACTCATATCTTAGTAATCGTCATCCCTTATTTTGCAGAAAATCTACCTGTTCATTTATGCTACCTCCCGCCTCTTTCAATACTCCTTAATCTTTTTTCTTATTTATTATCAGACATAATGTATCAACCAGTACGGATTTCACTCTCATGTGTCACTGAAGGGAAGCAAAGAATGGTAGCACAGCAACCTACCAAACATGACGTAAGATACGACCAAGGAGGGTTTGCGTATGGCTGTCAATTCTAACTCGTAGTAAGCTATAGCTGCAAAGTCTAACTGAAAACGAACGTGTCTAAGGATGAGGAAATAAAAGCGCTCAGACAAGCAAGATGAAGCTAGACTCTTCTAGAAGATGTACCACACGATGTGAAGAAAGCTGCATGTGTCTGGATCGCCGACTTAACAAACCTTTCAATTAGAAACATCTCCAGCATTGGCATCTAGAATGTTAGAACTAGAATGAATGAAATAACAAAATGGAATTGAGCAGGCAAAAAGCTTCTACACACATGTGAAACAGTTCTGTTTTCAGTCCATTGAGAGAAAATGCTTGTCACAATACTATCTGAAGAGACAGAGAATATAGCGAAGACATGGAGAGAGCTGCAAGAAATTTAAGAAATGGACAGAAAGGCTTGGCTTGAGTTGACTGAGGGGTTACGTTCAATATTGAATAGAGTGCAGAAGAAGAAGGCCACGACAGTCTTCGGATCATACGTGCTCCATCTCACACAAAAGATGCCGAAGAAATTGATTCTTATGAATCCAGTAACCAGTCGCCTGAGCACGCATCTCTTCCGTCCTCTACCACGTTTCTTCCTGCTATTGCCATGCTGCATACCTGATTCCATGAATCTCAGCCGCGTGTACAATTTGATTTGTGTCTATTTATTTCTTAATATTCTGCAGCATATGAAAGACATGTCTATGGCGCTGATGCACTACGGGAAAATTTATATCGTTCGAGGATTTTTCCAAGAGAACGTGTCGAAGATCTAAACTCCTGGGTCTTCTTTTGTCATCAGTTAACGGAAGTTTCAAAAAGTCTTTCCCCAAGCTTCTACTGAACCCTTGTCCATATCTGCTGGCTCGTTTGGCGGCCTCCAAATCAAATTCAGTCGGGATTTTCATAAAAGTCTGGCAATGGTCAATGAAGCTTTGAACTTGAGCTTTGAGTGAGTTGCCAGAGAAGACGTCGCTGGCAATTTTACAGCAAGCAGACACAAACGCAAAAAAATTCAGTCCTGGAAAGAAAGAAACATAATAAATTACAATGTGTCGTTAAGTTTAATCAGGTGTAAAAATTGAGTTGAGTTGAGTTGAGTTAAGAACCGACATCACTGCACTCAGGACATTCCCATACGTGCTCCGTTCCCTCGTTCAACAGCCAGCGAAGAGTCATACTACTAATCGTTCCCAATTCTATCTGATTAAAAGTTCTCCTGGTCTTCCCTCTCAGTTTTGAGATTCTTCCAGAACCCCTGCCGATCCCCAGCAATCTTATTCTTTCCACATATGGGTTCTCAGTCTGTTCCTCCGCCTTCTCCACCTGGTCCCACAAGCGCACGACCACCTCCCCCTTGTCCATAGGCAAAATTCCACTAAGAGGTGCCCTCCCTGTTAGCCTATCAGCCTGTTCATTCCCCCGTACACCCGCATGGCCAGGGCAAAATATCCATACAATTCTCACGATCTGTGACCTCTGAAGCGCGAGAGCCATTCCACAGGAAACATTCCTTTCTCCACCTTGCTAAGCATACTCTTTGAATCCGTAATGAATACAACGTGTGTTGCAGTAGTCTCCTCTAGTGTAAAATAAGCGTAAAGGCACAAACAACGCCATATATACATTGAGAACATTAACAAACAGAATAATAACAAAGAACAGAGATCTATCAACAACATCATCATGTACCATGCCGATAAGGGTGGGCGGTCATGTTTCGCCATCTCACTCGATCACCAGAGTCGTGGATCAGCTCTGTGTGCTTGTGTCGACCATGTCAAGGCCCAATACATCCATAGATTTACTTCTCTGTCGTCCCCTGGTTCATTTCCCCTTCAATCTTGCCAGTTTTCACCACGTTCTCTAGTTTATTTCTTCTCATAAGGTGCTCAAAAGAAAATCTTGCCTGTCTGTGTATAATTTCTCTAATCAGTTTACGGTTTTCATTTGCCTCTTGTAGGACTGGCTCATTGGTTTTTCTCTGTTTCCATGATGGTGTTCTTTTCATATTCCTCATAAACAACATTCCCACTACATTTAGATGTTTTTCAGCTTGTCTGCTCATTGTCCACGTTTCACATCCATGCAAAAGTGCAAGTTCTAAGTAGCACTTCAAAACTCTTTTTCTTGTTGCATTTGACATCTTTGTAGTGGTCAGTATGTTTTTCATATTGAAAAAGGCAAGCTTTGCTATAGCTAATCTTGTTCTAATCTCTTCAAGGCATCTCCCATCAGATGATATGACTGAAATGTACCGATTTACTTGTTTAAGAATATGCCCATTTACCCGCATATAACAGTGTGGAATTTCGCTCTTTTTAGAGACGACCATAATCACTGTCGTTTCACATTCTAATTCAATTTAATTCTGACGTAAATTATAAGTATTTCTGAAGTCGGAGTGGTTTTGCCTGATGGCGAGGGACACTGGTAATAGGGAAAGCTAATCCAAACGCAAACATCAGTCCAGTGCACTAGAAGTTGTAGCACGTATATATACTACGCTTGAGTTAAAAGTGAGCGAACACACACACACACACACACACACACACACACACACACACAACAATTCTGACCATATCTATATTTGTGCTTTGTTGACTAAACTAAGGCTTTTGAAAAGGTGAAACAGGAATAAATCATTCGAATGTTGATATTTTAAACATCGATGGTAAAAATATGAGAATAACAAAGAGCATGTATTGGCAACAAAGAGCAGCCATAAGAATTGACAAACAATTAGAAAACTTTCAAACCATTAAAAAAGATGTTAGACAAGAGTGTGTGCTATTACCCAATCTGTTAATTTTGTACACGGAAATAATAATGCGATCCATTTTAGAAATGCCAGGATTATCAGTTGGTTGGCATAATGTAAACAACATGCGTTATGCTGATAACATGGTTTAGGTTGCTGAAAATGAAACGCAATTACACGGAATGATGGATATAATTGGAATAGAAAGTCAACTCAAAGGACCTTATCTGAATAAAAGAAGAAAAAAAAAACAGAAGTAATGGTTATTACAAAGAAAAAGTGTATACCCAAAAGCAACATCAAGTTAATTGAGATAAATTTGAAAAGCAGGTCAAAGCATGTAATAATGTAGTACTTTAATACCAGCAAATGAAAATGTATTTAGGAAGTTATCAGTAGTACAGTGCAAGCAAGGGCAGCATTTCACAATATGAACAATTATTCTCTGCAATTTATCTTTGTAAATCAAGGTGATAAGCAGAGCTCTGAAGAGCTATATTGAGCCAATAATGATGTACGGAAGCGAATTAAGGACAATTAGCAGACAAGTGAGGAATTATGTGGAAGAAGAGAAGATGCTGTTTTAAAGAAAACTTATGAGAACACCGCTTACAGAAAAAAAGATCAATGACATAATTTTGAAAAATATTTCCTAACAATTTTGCCAGAGTAGTGATCTTGTGGCCTACTCTTTACGATTTTAAACTGTTGTTGGATTATCAACGAGTACAACTTACACACCAGCCTACTAGTCTCTATCACCCTTATTCGAGGAGGTGAGGTACCCTGTGTCACTAGTCACTATCTAGATAAACTCCTGGAATGGAGCAGACAAAAAGCTTCTAAACACATGCACACAAAAAAACATATACTTTCTCTACATGCCTATAATATACAAACCTGAGGTCCTGTCAGGGTTCATGAACTCCCACTTTCTCTGCATATCTATGTAGAGGACATCTATGTCAGCGCTGGATATACCTTTCCTGCTCAGGTGGCATTTTCTACAAAAGAATAAGAAGAAATCAAGACAAAAATTAATACAGTTGTATGACGGAGTCGTGGTAGCGCAATAGCTACAACCTTTGCTTTCCGGCCTTGTGGGCATGTTTTCTATTCTCCTTCGATGTGGGAGTATTTATTTATTGTGCAGGGATCACAGGTCGACCCAGCCCTAAGTGGGTTTCAGGAAATTTCTTGAGAAGTAAAGGGGTCCGCGTGATATTGGTGACATCACAAATCGAGTGATAATATTGGGCAAAAATACGTCACTAGCACACTATATCCTATTACATCTGATGGTGAGGAAACGAGTAGTACATTTTTACCTGTACTTATCATCGATGTAATCGTTAACATTCTTCTTCTTCTTCAGCGTTCCGAGCCATTGAGGTTCTTTGGTGTAGATACAATCCGTCTCCATTCGTCTCTCTGGTGGACCTTCTCTTGCCAGTCGTTGATTCCAAGAGCTTGTAGGTCTGTATATATATTATCTCTCCACCGTCTTCTTGGTCTACCCTGAGTGTAAGCGAGTTTTGTTTCCCTATTATCTTCCATTCTTTCTATATGCCCCAGCCATTGTAGTCTATTAGCCTTCATGATACCAGTGATTAGCGGGGACTTAAACAGATCATGAATGTCTTTGTTACTTCTTCTTTTCCACTCTCCGCTTTGTGTATCCCTAATGGGTCCAAAGATGCGTCTTAAACCTTTGTTCTCAAAGGTTTGTAGCAAGGCTTCGTCTCCTTTCGTTGTACTCCAGGTTTCAGAGCCATACAGCACAACTGGTCTGATCAGTGTTTTGTATATTGTGATTTTGGTGTTACGAGATAGCGCATTTGATTTTAGTAGATGTTGTAGTGCATAGTATATCTTATTTCCAGAATTGATTCTAGTTTGTATTTCTTCCTTTATGATGTTGGAGCAGTTGAAGATTGTACCCAGGTATTTGTATGTTTCCGTTCTTTTAATGGTCATATTATCTATTTGTATGTGGGCAGAGTTTTTAGGCATTCCTTCTCTTGAAATTACCATATATTCTGTCTTATCTTGGTTGATAACCAGCCCCCGTTAGATTAGACAATTCATTCAACTTTTTATCATCAGTGCAATCGTTATTAATGTAGGTATTAACATTTAATTAGTGCATCCATTCAGCTTTATGTCAGCAATTCAGTCGTTATCAATGGATAAAGTTAGTTGCATATCCTTTACAGGACGCCGCAGTCAATCCCAGCATTTTAGGCGGTTTATGATTTCTTGTCAAGTTTTATGTTCAGTAGTGTCCTATTGCTTTCTGAAGGGCCGGCACTCATACCATTATATGGAAATCAGCGCAAGCCAGTCTGCTTCCATATCTCCGAATGCTGTGTTTCGAACACAGATCTCGTGCCAGGAAACTGAGAAAACTGCAATAGTGTACCAAATGAAGGAGCTCAGAATCGAACCCACAACCTTCTGATCGCGAGGTCGGTGGATTAATCACTTCGCCACCGAGGCCTACCCAAGGGTTTAAAATTGCCGGAGGCAGTTTTTGACCGTTGCTTTCCTTTTTGTTTATTTTTCCACCCATTATCTAAAAGTAAACATTGCTAACGGTAGGGATTACAAAAAACTAAATAGAAATGTTAGACAAATTGTCTGGCGGAGTGGCTAAATGGTCTGGCCGAGTGGCCAGACCGTCTGGTCGAGTGACGGCTAGAAGGTCTGGCGGAGTGGCTAGAACGGCTGGCCGAGTGACGGCTAGAAGGTCTGGCGGAGTGGCTAGAACGGCTGGCCGAGTGGCTAGAACGTTTGGCCGAGTAGCTAGACCGTCTGGCCGGGGAGAAACTGGCATAGTTGCTAGAACGCGGGGATCCATTCGGGAGACCAGGTATGAATCCTTGGTAAGTGTCACGGAATTACTGGAGATGCCGATCCAGATTGATGAAGCACCCAAAACAGCCGTCGCAAGGCGCCGCAACCCTTTGTTGTAGGGAAGTTTTCCAGATTAAACGCCGACCAGCATTCTTTGAGTGCAGGGGAAGGAATCCCCGGATCAAAGAAGAAGTCGGTATGTTGTTTACCCGATCCCAGAAGGAGGGAAAAGAGAGTCTGTCGGAGCCTGGATTCCAGCCAAGTCAGTGACGTCATTCAGACAATGTTTTCGGCAGTCTGGATAAAAAAGAAATTTGTAAATAGTGGGCGAGATGGATTGAACAGAAAAGGAGTATTCTGCTGTTCCAGTCTAAATAAGAAAAGGAACCACAGTGTCCAGTGTTGTTTAAAGGCAACGGACATTTGTACATGATATGAATGTGTGATTCCAATTCAGAACTGGAATAGTTTACATAAGGTAGTTTATTGATAGAGATTAGGAATCGAGCGTAGTGATGGTGCTTTGTGGGAACTTATTATAGGCGCGTCGGCAGCAGTAGGCTGATGCGTTGTTTTAACTAGGTCGAGTAATATATTGTTTAACTCAGCAGGTTAAGGCCGATGTCGTTGGATGATATTCAGTGAGATTGAGAGTTGTTGGGGGGGGGGGGGATAAAGGACATGTCAATGGTAGGATCTTTCGGTAGGGTGTCTACTGGGGTTTCTTCGCTTTCCTTTAGTCTTTCCTTTTCTTATCACGTCTCAGGCCAATGTGATGAGCTCCTCTGCTTTATGCCAGAGTTTAGTTCTATGTTCATCAGGCTATAAATATCTGAGTACGGCCTTCGGCCTACACTCATATATAGTAGGTCTGAATCGGGTTTCTCTCACCGGGTGTTCTCTTTTCGACAGGTTCTACTATCTGAGAACTGAAGGTAAACTCTGAGGTGTGGACAATGGCAGTCACACCGAGTGCAGTTCTGCTAAATGGCCTCTGGATTGGGACACCGTTCCACAAATCATAGTCTCGTCTAAACCAAGAGTGTTAATCATAAAAAGGGCTAGTTTATCAGTGATTGAGTGCCCAAGACAGTTGATTTTAAGAAACTATAAACACCTCCATGAACTATGACAATAGTAGGTAGAGAGGTGGAATAGCAAAGAGGTTTATTCAGTAACATTGTCCAACAAGACAGAAGGTTTTTTTTTTTTTTTTTTTTTTTAATGAGATCGTGTGTGATAGATGGAAAGGTTCTTAAGTTACAGGATTTTTACAGATATATTAGGTACATCGTGTGTTCCGGATTCATGGACAGTATTATGCCATATTCAACATTAGTACCCAGGCATCCAGACTATCCATGAGCAACGGGAATAAGTCGACCCCTGGCCGGAGAGACGCTTCATTTGGTGAGGTCACTTTGCACTTTGCTGTGTTGTGTTGTGGTATGGCCGGACACTATGATGAATTATCCTGAACTAACCGGTCTCATCTCGCATACACAGTAAACTATACTACAGTCGTTCTAGATACATACATTGCACACACGTGACACTTTGCTCTATTAAATGTTTTTATCATTTGTTAGAAGCCAGAGTTTATGTGGTATGTTCTGGAGGAATATGAAAAGGGGTATTGTCTTATGGTAAGAAGTGAGAGAGATAGTGATCCAGAGACTGAAAGGGGGGGGGGGGGGGGTGTAGACAAAGATCCGGCAGACGCTCAAGCTGATGGTAGGGAATTTAAAAAGTGTGCTTGTTGATTCCACTTCCCTCCCCCTCCCCCGGGACGACAGGTGACAGAAAGGTGATGCTTTGGTTTTTTTCGTTTTGGAGAAAACAGAAAACCCTAAACTGCACACTAATCAGACGACCTTAATTCTTCAGGCTTAATAATAACAGCTTTTAACTGATTCAGTGCCAAAGAAAAAGTCGGTTTGGACCAAATCTGGTACACAATCAAATGAACAAGTATTATAGTGTAAATTTCCATTCACTGAGCATTGAAATTGCTGAAGATACCAAGAAACAAAATAAATAACACGATAACACTAGTATATTGATATATCATCCCTCTGTCCCACTGGGAGGTTACATTTTGCGACTTACTCTCTTTCGGCGCTGAATCAGTTAAGACGATTAATCATCCCATGTCTCTGAACCAGTTAAACATATATAGAGTAAGACAACTGTCTACTAACCTCGCAAACAGCCGAAACATGGACGGACTCAGCCGCAAGCAGCCTTTAACCCCCAGGCACATGATAAAGATATCTGCCAGGCTTTCCAACAGCCTTTCATTCTTGAAACTACTTCCGTAGAGAGCTGGGAAAATCTGCTTCAAGCACGAATGCTCCTCTTCTTCTTGACCATTGTCCACCTCATGGTCATCATCATCATCCGAAGATTCTAACTGACCATTATCATTAGCCGGAACTCGTGGCTCTCTTCCACCACGGTCCTCTTCTTCTGCCTCCTCCTCTTCTTTGTCTTCCTCTTTCTCCTCCTTCTGTCCATTTTTCTTCTCTTCCTCTGTCTCCTCCTCCTTGTCTTTCTTCTCCTCTTTGTACTCCTCCTGATTCTGATCCTCCTTCTCTTCCTCCTTCATAACCACATCTTCATCGGACGAGTTTCCGCTTTTGGCAACCAGTTCGGGAAGGAAGTTAACATTGTCCACGCTAAGCACCCCCTCTGGGTTTCCCCCCATCTTTCTCCGGATCCAGCTTTTGAGGCTCCTCATTCTGCTGATCTCCTCCTGGGAGGAATCGTCGGAGCCTGTCGCATCTGACTTCGCATCTTCAGTAACCACCGCAAGCGACTCATTTCCAAGAAACAGTTTACTTGTGGGTATCCCTGATTGGCCAAACATTGACTTTTCTAGATTGTCGGTTCCATCAACATGTTTGACCGAAATATCGCGATCCCGTCTATGATTGCGTCTATGTTTATGTTGTTCTGAAATGTTGGTCTCCATGTCTTCTTCCACATTGTTATTTGGACGTCTTTGTCTGTGACCGCGTCTGTGAATACAGAGAATTATAACACGTAACTTATTTTCTATAGTTTGTATTGTAAGGAAAATTAATATATAGCACTTAACAACACAATGAGACAAATGAGAAACTAAGAATAAGTGCAGGAATAACACATTTTAAAGAATACCAAAATATTAAATTTTTCGGACATTTATTTACAATGGAACAAGTTCAATCAGCGTTCTACATGAGAATATATGGTTTGCTGTGTTTATGACTTTCTAACCTTACATTCAACATCTGCTTCATTCACGAAACATTTGCTCAGTCACAACTGTAAAACTAAAGTTCAATAATTTGTCATCTGAGCTGTTCACTCGTATGGGCTGTATTTCTGTCAGGTCTTAGTCAGTTATGACTGAGCTATCCTATGCCAGTAGATAGTACTACCCGCTTTCTGTTAGCGCCGAATGTTGGGCGGCGCTCACCTGACCCGACACCCCACACTGTGCCAATGGCTTTGGACGGAGGAGCGTAACTGGGAGGGTACACGCCTTATCCTAGTACGAGGACATGCAACCTGACCGGGCCCTAAGCTTTGTTCGGCAATGGTCTGGTATCGAAGATCTGACAGGCGGACAGTTAGAACATTGCTTTGCTGATCCTGCAGCTACTGCAGCTTGCCCTGTTCCAGATGTGTTGGTGTTGTCTTTAATCTGGAGTAAACTAGGCTGTCCGAGAGAGGGATCAGGCTGAAGGGACAACACAAGGTCTCAACAATTCAGCCCAGGCTTTGTGTTATGTCGAAGTATAACATTCGCTACCGTCATGGGTTATAGTTGTTGTAGAGAAGGGAATGCTGAAGTATGTTATCATAACGGGAAGGTTGGAGGGGAGGAGAAGCAGGGGAGACCATGAGAGAATATGCTGGACTGTTCGACATCATGACATGAGGGAATGTCAGTATCAGACATTGTTTGTTCTTCGTTCGTTCGCTTGAAATGTGTCTATAACTGCAATGTTGTCTCTTATATGAATTTAACTGTCTTCTTTAGTTCACTCAGTGGGACATAGAGTTTATCGTCCGTTGTTATTTCTCTAGGCAAGAAGGTTTGTCTAGATATGTCGTATTTCGGGCAATCATGGAATATGTGATCTGCTGTCACATATGCACTTGGATGATTCGCCAATCTTGAATTTTATATACATGTGGTTGCGTAATCTGTTGTGTCCTGTTCTAAGGTATCAGAAATGATTGGCAATAAACTAAAAATTTGGACAGACACGATCACCAACTTCACACGCACTGGAATATAAGAATATAACTGAATCCCTCGACTTCAATGTTATCCCTTTAGTTATCAAAATTATCGCAGTGTATTTTTGGTTTCTAACAACATTACGTAGATCTAGATTCTCTTACTTATAGAAGTTAAAGTAGTATTAGCATAGAGTTAACCCAACCTTCATCCCAGGGTTGTTTTAATCACAGACATCTATCAAACATCCTAGAGAAAGAGTCTTAGTTACCTTCTGCGTGTGAACTTGTGTTTCGGGGCTACCAAGGTTAGCGTATCCCTGATGAGTGTCCTCTTCACGTCTTCATCCTTGCTGGAGATCACATAGTTAACACAACCATCCTCGCTTTCGTGTTCTTCTGTGATACTCAGGCTCGGGTTGGCGTTCACTTCCAGAAGCATTGGTTGTAGATTGTTCAAAAGGATAATGTCGAAGCCGAGAACCTAGGAGGTGTAAGCATTGTACAAATACCATTATCCTCGTTTCATTGTAGATTGTTCAAGATATGTCGACCCAAGAACCTAGAAAATGTAGACATTATACAAAAACCATTATCCTCGTTTCATTGTAGATTGTTCAAGATATGTCGACCCAAGAACCTAGAAAATGTAGACATTATACAAAAACCATTATCCTCGTTTCATTGTTCGAGATTATCCTACTTTCATTGTAGATTGTTCAAGATATGTCGAACCCAAGAACCTATGAGGTGTAAGAATTGTACAAATGGCATTATTTTTAAGATGATAATGTAAAATACAAGAACATGGAAGATGTAGCATTTTACAAATATCATCTTTTCTGTGTATTGGTTGTTCGTGCCGAACTCAAGAACACAAAGTAAAAATTGTGCGCATATCATTATCCTTTTTGTACTGTAGATTTTTCACGAAAATAATGTCGAAATCAAGAACCGAGGACGAGTAAATATTATACAAATATCATTATCCTAGTTTTATTTCAGATGTTTCTTAGTTGATTTTTTAAAAACTTAATGTAAACAGTGCCTAACAATTCACAAACAGCCAAAAATTAAAAAAAAAGGATGGAGTTGATTGCGATGAGCTGCAGAAAACTTTACCTTACTTAATTACCTATTTACATAATAGACACTTACCTGGAAACAGGTTGGACCAGGTTTCCCAGATGGCAGAGCCGCTTGATGCTCCACTTTAAGCTCGCCGACCACGGCGATTAACGTTTTGGTTACCAAATGCTCGATCTTCGTCCAGAGCAACCTCACGTCGTGCCCCATTCTGTGCAACATCTTGAGAACCGCGGACATTTTCCGCTTGCTGCCTTCGTCATCCTCAAATAAAAATGGATATCTGTCAAGAATGTTCTACTCTCACAGATATTTTACTGATATTTTCTCTATCTAGAATATTCTAATATCACTGATATTTTAATTTGTCTATGTCTACAATATTCTAATCTCATTGATATTTTACTGATTTTTCTCTAGCGAGGATATTGTAATGTCAATGGCATTTTTCTGATATTTTCTTTATCTAGAATATTCCAATATCACTAACATTTTACCGATTTTTCTCTATCTAGAATATTCTATTTCACTGACATATTACTCTCACTGTCTTCGTTATTACTTTCACGGTCACACGTATTAATTCTGCTTTCTTACTTATTACTTCCACTGTGTTACTTATTATTTTCACCGTCTTACTTATTACTTAAACTGTCTTACTTATTACTTTTACTGTCACACTTTTTACTTTCACAGTCTTACTTATTAACAATTACTTTGATAATCTTACTTATTACTTTTACTGTCTTACTTATTACGTTTGCTCCCGGGGCAACCATAGCTGAGATGTTGCCGTTTCTAGTTCAGGCTTATAAAGCAAATAGTTCGTTCCCCGTACACGATTGGAAATGTTTCCTAGAACAGTGGGTATCTAATGCTATCACGCGGCCCCTGATCTCTTGGGTAGTGAAATCGCATGCCTAGCCTTCTCTGACAAGGACGAAAAACAATAGGTATCGTGTGCTAGTTGTGCACGTCAAAATCCCCCAAGACAGTTGAAAATCGCAATGGGTAGGCCGTGAGGCCACAACTCTGGCAAAAGAAGAAAGGAAGACTACCCACGGGTAAGATAGAGACTGTTATCTTGGGTGGAATCTAGAGGAAGCAATCCTGACACAGATGCCTGCAGAGGTTGGATACTCTGACCTTAGAGGTGCATAACCTGGTGTGGCCCACTTTCCTCTAAAGGGGAACGTAGAAAAAGAAGATGGCTTTCATTCCTTCGGTGTCAGACGAACGCAAATTAAGCTTCAAGTATTCGTTTCTTCTTCTGGTGCTCTCGTTACTGACCAATAAAAGGATGTCACTTGCAACGAGAAATATAGTGTTGAGGTGCTTCATAGAATATGCACTTTTGAATGGGTGTGAGACGTGGACAATGAGCAGTCAAGCTGAAAAACATCTGATAGTGGTTGAAATGTTGTTTCTGAAGAACATGCAAAGAATACCATGGACAGACAGAACAACCAATGAACAAGTCCTACAAGAAATAAATGAAAACCGCAAACTGATTAGAGAAATTATACGTAGACACTTACAATATTGTGGTCACGTTATGAGAAGAAATAAATTAGAGTACTTGTTGATATATGGCAAGATTGAAGGGAAAATAAAAAGGGGAAGGCAGAGAAGTAAATACCTGGATGGCTTGGCCACAAGTCACGGTTGAAACAAGAACACAGAGCTTATCCACGACTATGGTGATTGTGTGAGATGGCGAAATATAACTGTCCAGACTTTTCGGCATGACACATGATGATGATACACGCCCTTGGTCATCTCACAGTTGAGTACAGACCCTCAACAAGTTCAGGAAAACTTAAATTTATTAAAGGTTGAAGAGGCTACTTTGATATGTAAAAAACAAAACCATGTATAGAGAAACGGCCAGATGGACACAATATTAGACTGCAACTGATACCATGTACTGGTTCATTCGCTGTTTGTTGAAAATGAGGACGTGGCGAGTGTGGAAATGCCCCGAGTGCTGTGAAGACGATTCTAACCCAACTCAACATAACTCAACACAACTCAAATCAACTCAAAACATTCAATTCAACTCAGTGCAACTTAACCATACTAAAGGTTAAATGGGATATTTTGGTATGTATTTAAAAAAAACACACAGGTATTTACTCACCTTGTCGGAAATTTTGAAATCATTGCTTTTCTTATTGAGTGAGTAGTTAGTTAAATGCATGAATGTTTCGTGCATGTTCTTGTTGCTTGGCCTCTCGTACGGCAGAGTGGAGAACCGAGCCAGGCCCTCCCTGCAGATATAGAACTCTAATGGTTCTAGCGACTTGAGCACCACGTAAACTCGGAGGTCAAATTTGTACCTGTGGGTGTATAACTCAATTTGTACCAAGCTAGGCATTATACGTCATTATACATTATATTACTTATGTTAACATTCGTTATTATACATTATATTACTTATGTTAACATTCGTTATTATAAATTATATGATTGATTGATTGATTGATTGATCTAGGAACCGACATCACAGCATTCGGGACATTCCCATAAGCGCTCCGTCCCCATCCTCAGCAACCAGCGAAGAGTTCCAACACTAATAGTTCCAGTAGCAATCTGATTATATGTCCGTCTCGCCTTTCCTCTGAGCGTCGAGCGTCGGCCAGATCCCCGCGTCACTCCTCGCTGCCTCATTCTAACCAGACCATGGTGATCCATTTGCTCCTCCGAGGTGTACACGTGCTCCCACAAGGCCGCAACCACATCTGCCTTGCCATGCATCAATACTCCACCATGTTTTGCCGAGCCAGCCAATCTGTCCGCCTGTTCATTCCCCAGCACACCGGCATGCCCAGGAGAAAAGATCCAGGCGATGCTTGCTACCCGTGACCTCCGAAGCGAAGCAAGCCACTCTGCACGAAGCTTGCCTGTTCTCACCCTTCTCATCATGCTTTCTGAGTCAGTTACAATCACAATATATGTATGTATCGTGTTTTATTATAAATTATGTTACTTATGTTAACATTCGGTATTATACATTATATTACTTATGTTAAAATTCGTTAGTATATGTTATATTACTTATATTAACATTCCTTATGAAGTCAACATTACCGAATGGATAAGAACGCCCTGTCTTTAAATAGTAAAACTGTTCTGTATTTTTAAGCTGTGTTTCAATTTCGTCGCGTATATGTAGGCCTAAAATAGTAAGGCCTAATTTCTTTGATTTTATTGCTCTTTACAATTGTTTTAAAATGGCTGAAATCGGAAACATGATATGTTAGTAGTGCTATGTTTTAACCAGAAACTTAAAACTATTAAACGTTTGATCCCGGTGGGGGTGGGGGGTTCCTATCCAGATGGGGAAGGGGGAAGACATCCATATTCCAGTGGGAAAGAAGGGCCGACGGCCCAATCTCGGAGGGGAAGAAGGGCGGACGTCCCTATCTCGGTGGGGAAGGAGGGCGTCCTTATCCCGGTGGGGAGCGCGGGCGTCTCTATCTCGATGGGACGGGAGGCGTCTCTATCCCGGTGTGGTGGGGCGGGGTCCCTATCCCGGTGGGTCGGGTGGGTGTCTCTATCCACGGCTCTGGTGATCGAGTGAGATGGCAGAACATGACCGCCCACGCTTACCGGCATGGCACATGATGGATGGATGAAGTTTACAATAAATTTAGTTAGTTAGTTAGTTGGTTAGTCTTTCCGCTTGAGCTTAAGGCGGTGTTTAGGGCAGAAGTCATGGCTCTCCATGTCCGGCTGTTCGCTGCTACCTGTTGTAGATCCTGAATGTTCACTTGGCCGTTGAATGAGCCTTTTGTGATGATGGTTCCACGCAGCGTCTCTCTTGCCTTCCTTGTTTTCTTTTCCCTACTGGTGACCATATGAGGGCTTGGTTGGGGAGTCTTGTCTTGTCCATTCTGAGTACATGGACGATGTAGTTCCAACGGCGTTTTCTTATAAAATTGAATACAATATCTTACTTAGTCTCTTGTCTTATTTGCGTCTTGGTTCTGAAATCTGTCCAGTGGAGGTTTAGAATTCTAAGATATTTGTTCTCAAAATTGTCTAATTGTTTTATCTAAAGCTACCGTTGATTTCCAACTCTAACATCCATACGTTAACACTGGAATCACACAAGACTTGAAGATTTTAAGTTTCGTATGTTACAATATATTTATGATACATTTACCCATTAGAAAAAGATTTTTAAAAAATAAACATAAAAAAGATAAGAACTATACAAATAAAAGATACTACATGAACACATAAAATATAATAAATATGCATATAAAAGACACATAAAAGATCATAAATATACACATAAAAGGTAATAAATATAGACATAACAGATAATAAATATACAAATAAGATATCATAATTTTTTTTCCGCGTTTCCATCCTGTTTCAGGATATTGCGGTCAACATCAGCATCTTTCAGCTGTATGTTGATTCCTAGGCTAGATTACGCTCATCAGCTCGCCACGACTTTCTGAGCGACCGGCTCCATACTCTCATAAGTCACTGGTGAGACTGGAACCGCTTCCAATTCTCGTGCACTCACGTCAGCCACTAGAGTATTCGGGATTACGGAGAAAGCTGCTGACCTCTCGGCCAGGGAGCCGGCAAGATATCATAAATACACACATAAAATATAATAAATATACAAATAAAATAGAATAAATATACACATAGAAATATGATAAATATACATATAAAATATCATAAATATACCCCAAAAATATCATAGATATACACATAAAATTTATAAATATACACATAGAATATCATAAATATATACATAGCATATTTTAAATATACAAACAAAAATATCATAAACATACACTTAAAATATAACAAATATACTCATAAAAAATCATATATACACATAAAGATCATAAATATACACTTAACGATGATAAATATACCCTTAAAGATCATAAATACGAGTACACGCACCAGAGATCATAAATACACATAAGAGAAAACGCAAACAAAACGATCAAGATACTACTCACGTGTCAATGAGGAGGACATTGCTGAGGTACTCCTGCACCACGTGGCTTTTGCTGCTGGCGATGCTGTAGTTGCTGGGGTCGTCCAGGAGGTAGATCCCCTGCCCTTGGGATCCCTCACTAGGCTTGACTATGTACATGGTTCTGTGCTTTGATTTCTTCTCGTTCGCCAATCTCACCTGGATCATTAGACTAATTATGATTAATTGATTCAGTTATGAAGGATAATATATCGCAAAATGTGATCTCCCAATTTGGCCAGATGGACGATATATCGCCATATTTGGGTCACTGTGTTATTTGTTTCGTTTCGCGGTATCTTCCGCAATTTCAAAGCTCGGTGAACGAAAATCTACATTATGATACTTTTTTTTATTTGATTATGTATATGGCTAATGAAACTAGAACATTATATACAACAATAAGACAGAGGCAAACAGTTTTTTTTTTTTTTTTTTTTTTTTTTTTTGGGGGGGGGGGGAGTCATGTGATGAGAAGAGAGGCATTGGAGAACATCGTGACAACTGGAAAGATCCAGGGGAAGAGGGGCAGAGGCAGACCAAGAGAAGTGATGCTGGATGGATTGCAATGGTGGCATGGAGGAATATCAACGGCAGAGTTGATCCAGAAAACCAAACACCGAGATCTGTGGAGAGTCATGAACACCTACGCCAGCCGGCATGACATTGATTAATTCATAAGGTAACGTAGTTGTATAGCAGATACTGCGGTTGGTGCTTGAAATGGTAGGTCTTTGCATATTCTAGATAACGAAAAACGATGTACAGTGGCCAGTTGCCTTCATCATCGCCTGTCCTTTTCATGCAATTCTCACAAAATTCTCAACACTGTATAATACCCATGTTAATGTCATGCCAGCGCAGTGGAGAAGGGGTTACGAATGCAATTCGCAATCTCGCATACGTGTTCGATTTTCACACAATAGTATGAGGAAATCGTAAATTGATTAGAGAAATTAGACGTAGATTTTTTTAAAGAAGAATAAATTGGAGAACTTGGTGACAACTGGCAAGATCGAGGGGAAGAGAACAAGGGGAAGACAGAGAAATAAATACCTGGATGGCTTGACCACGTAGCATGGTAGAGACAAGAACACTGAGCTGATCCACGACTCTGG